>JAECUM010093038.1:0-161716 GCA_016617855.1 Megalonaias nervosa | reverse complement strand
AAAACAGAACCTCAAGACCAAGACAAAGAGGACGAGGTAGTAGTCAAAGCCAGATGGCCAGAACAAGAACAACATTTAGTGTCCTGTTTTGCTAAACACCTAGCGGATACAATTACGGAATTGAGTAAGAGAGATTGCTATGAATGTCAAAACGATCATCCCAGTCAAATTCAACACGATAAATGTCTGGGAATGAGTGAAGAAGAAAAATTGGACGAGTATCTGGACGAAGCTTGGAGTGTCATCTCAGAAGATGCAGTGTTGCATGAGTGGTATAAAGGCTTGCGTGATCTTTCCTGCCCTCCATTGACTACTCTAGAGATCTATCGCATCGAAGCTCTCTTAGCCCAGAGTGAGGAGACAAGGCGAAAAAACAGCTACTTGACAGATCGTTTCAAACAAAAAGTCAGAATTGAATTGATGACTTATCATTACCTGTGAAAAAACAAAACAAAAAACAACACAATAAAAAATGGATACATGGGAACTTATTACCTTTTGAACAATAGTTCGTATACTGCTTCTTGGAATCCTGTCGTGTACGCTAAAGATGAACTACCTCATCGCAAACCTCAAGACCATCAAGCTTATGTCATCAACACGGACGACAGTCACCTTCCAGGAACTCATTGGGTTGCCGTCTACTTCCGCCAAGAGAATTGTGTGGAATATTTTGATTCGTATGGATTACCCTCTTTGGAAGACGATATCATGGACTTTATGAGAAAAAATGCCCAGACGACACGATACAATAATGTGAAATTACAAGGCACAGATTCCATGGTGTGTGGACAATATTGTGTGTATTTTCTTCATCAATGCAGTCTTGGATATCCTTTAGAACATTTAGTGACTTATTTTGATCGTCACTCTTCTACAAACGATGAGAAAGTAGATCGATGGTTTTGTGACCATTATGGTTATCTTTTGTTTTTAGCTAGGAAACGTAGTGTACATCAATGGCCTCATGACTTCCATCAATGGAAATCTCACATGATTTCTTAACGTTGTCAGCCTTGTCAAAAATAATTTGTTTAATGTTACTTGTTACTTGTTACTTGAATAAAAAATGTTGTGTTTAAAAAAAATGTGTCTGTCGTTTGTTTTCAAAAAACACTGTGAATATCTGCTCTTTGACTTCTTTCTATCCCTCACCATGACATGAGCTATCATAGCTTTCCGACACTAAAACCGAGTAGTGATGTTTTCTATCCCGTCCGCGTTTGAACCGTATAAAGTGGGTTGGTCTCCAGTCTGGTCATCCATGGTTGACTCGTTTACCTATGAACATGCCTTCCAGACTAGCCCAGCTGAACGAAGCATACGTCAGTTTACATCGTGTCAGGCTATACCTGATACCGAAGCCTGAAGAGATAGAGAATGTCAGGATGTTATCCATAGCCCAAGACCTAATAGAAGAGGTCTTTAGAGAGGAAATTAAGAAAGAAGAAGAAGAATGGACTGAGAAGTACAGACTTCAGAAGAAGCAGAGAGAAGAACAACAGCAGCAACAACAGCAGCGGCAACAGCAAGAACCAGACAGAGGTTATGTGGACTGCCGTGTGGACACCAAAGAATTCTCTTTCTCTTTCCGCAGAAGCAGACCGTATCGTATAGGAAAGCCTGCCACCAGACGGGGACGCAATCTTAGGCAGTAAAAAGATTGCCATTACTCCCGTTAACAAAAAAAAACAAATAATAAAAAAAACAGCCCGTTTCAGGGCTACCCAATGCTCTCGAAAAGACATACTAATTCAATTTGCCAAACTTTTAAAATTTTAAAGAAATAAATAGAAGTGTGTCTATAAGCACTTCGTTTCTTTTGTCAGTAAAAAAATCCACCCTTTGTTTTCTGTCTTGTCTAATCGTGCCTGTCTGTGTTTGTATGTAAAAAAGTAAAAAAGACAACGTGAGTGTTTCTTTTAGGTCCGCGCGTTTGATGTGATGGTAAATTTGGGTGTCATGGGATGTTTACCTTCACGTCCGTGCTCCAGAAATATAAAGCGGCACAATTATCAGTCTGGCTACCATTGTTGACTAGTCAACTTCGATGAAGATGAGTAGCAGATTAGCAAAATTGTTGGAGCTCCAAATGCACCTGGAGTATGCCAGGCGTCTTTTAGACGAACTGGCTAGGGAGGCCATAGAGGAGAAAGACAGGATAGAAGAGGAGGAGAAGAAAAAGAAAGAAAAGGAGGAAAGGATCCTGCCTCACCTCTTCATGAGACCTCAGTGTGAGGTGAAACCTGAGGTGAGGACGCCTCCACAACCAGTACGACCACCTCAACCACAGCCACAACTACAGCCGCAGCCACAACTACTACCAGCACTACAACGACCGAGAGACGCTGTCCCTCAAATTGAAAATTGGGAGCAGAAGTTGGAAAGACAGCGGAAAGAGTGGGAGCCGCAGAGACCTCATCATCCCCGGGTCTGGCATAGGAGAAGACAGAGAGAACAAGTCTTCACTATTCCAGAGACTGAAAACTGGAATGATGAGGCCACTCAAGCTCCCTCTGCACTCCCAACCACACGTGTCAATTGGGAGCAAGATTGGAGGAGACGTTGCGTGTGTGGTGCCAGGCCATGAAGGTGTCACCATTAGCTAGGTGTATTTGGAGTTCGAAAAAGACAGCTCTTCTCAGGGCTAGCCAGATCTCTAGAAAAGAGAGACTATTCAATTTGCCAGTTCGTGTGAATGTAGAGTAGTGTGACTATAAACACTCACTCATTTACTGATGTGTGTGTGTGTGTGTGTGTGTGTGTGTGTGTGTGTGTGTGTGTGTGTGTGTGTGTGTGTGTGTGTGTGTGTGTGTTTGCATGCGCGCTCGTTGGTGCGGATAGTATATAGGTGTGTGTTTTTCTTCTCTTCCTTCGTTGGTGAGGATAGTATATTTGTGTGTTTTATGCTTGCTCGTTCGTTGGTGAGGATAGTAAATTTGTGTGTTTTATGCTTGCTCGTTCCTTGGTGAGGATAGTAAATTTGTGTGTTTTATGCTTGCTTGTTCGTTGGTGAGGATAGTAAATTTGTGTGTTTTATGCTCGCTCGTTCGTTGGTGAGGATAGTATATCGTATGTGAAGTGAGTGTAAAGGATGTTTTCGTTCGCGTCCGTGCTCCACGGACATAAAGCAGAGCGCTCGTCATTCGCGCCATTCTACACAGAACATAAAAATGACTGGCAACATGGACTTGTTCAACAAATTGAAAGACAGTTGGTACTGGATGATGGATGGAGCCTAGGTGCTGGAAAGGCTTGAAAAGGAATGGAGGTTTCCAAGTAGCCTAGACTTGGTGAACAGTCTGAAAGCAGCTAATCATGAATTATAATGGATGATAGAAGAGGAAGTGGAGAAGTTGAGAGGCTTCATCCATCCTAAATATGTAAGAGTGGTAACCTTGAAGCAGGTTCTTGATATTGTTATCAAAGTTATATGTTTTTTGGAAGACATATTCCATTTAACCAAGTGTCCTTTTGTCAAAAAAGGCTTAGACAATTTAAAGAAAGGCGAAGACATCATGATAAAGGTAATGGAAGAAGAAGTGAGGAAAATAAAAGAGACCTGGACTAAAGAAAGAAAGGACAAAGAAAACATCAAGAGAAAAGAAGAGTTTGAGGGACTAAACAGGAACTGGATGAAGGTACAGGAAAAGTTTAGAGCTCTGGGACATCCTTGCTGGATTCCAGACAAAGAAAAGAAGAAGAAGAAAGGAATTATTGAAAAAGTGTGAACGTGGTGGAAGAAGTGGAGACAATAGAAGAAGAAGACAAAGGCCCTTTTCAGGGCCACTTCATATGTCTCGAAAAGATATTAATTCTTTCTTGCCTAAAAAGAAATTTAAAATCCTTACTCTACTAAAACACGAACGCGACTGATTCGTGTTTGTCTATAACAATGACACAGGTGGCATGACGTCACAGTACTACATTGCTACATTGTTTCCAATGACCAGTACCGTGACGTCACCCTACCTGTTCCATTCCTCTTGGCGCTATACAGGCCCAGCGTGTGCTAATACAAAATTCCCATTGAGGGCCATAGTGCCCCAGGCTGATTTTCCTTCTTTGGCATGATGAGGGCCCTAGTACCCCTATTCACTACTGACGTGGGTTTTCAAATATAATTCTTGTAATTATTCACTTGTACATTGCTATCGGTTGTGTAAACTTCCACCAGAAACATTGGAATGTCAAGGTCGCACGTATGGTTCGTGGGTAGAAATTGGCCTAATGCAGCCTTGTCATGGCTCAGACTTTTGAATATCTTGAACATTTACAAAAATATTTGGTGAAATTGTTCATATGAATAAGTTGGTGTCATGTACACTCCCACTTAAGAATGTGATGGTCAAGATCACATAATTAATAGATCAAAATTGGTGTTATAACTTTGTCATTGAAAATTTGCATAATGAGCCCTGTCTAGACCATAACGATTTTTACACCATTACATGTAGCATTAATGGCTGATTGGTTTCAAGCATTTGCCCTGCAGGCTCGACCATCTTCCTGCTGCAGGTTCAATTCACAGCTCCAACAAGTATGAAAACTGCTTGCCAGTAGGTTCCAGTGGTTATTCCACAGACCTGCCAACATTGCCCTAAGTTTTACGAAAATTAGCTATGAAATATGGACTTAGAGAATAAAATCACAGATTATGGAGATATGGTTGTTTGCGGTAAAATCTGGATATTAGCTTGTCCATGTTTGATTCAGAACCAGTTTTCATATTGGATTCAGTGGAATTTGTCAGGGAACTGTACAATCTTTACCAGAGTACCTTAGACGCTTTAAACTGGACATAATTAATGAAAGGGACATTAAACATCTTAAAAAGTTTTAATAGTATAGAAGAATAAAATCGAATGTTACGATTCTTGGAAAAAAAATGCAGGAAGGGCCACAGTTACATTTAGTGGACATTGTGTGTTGATTTGAGTATGTCATATGGTTGGAGAGATCATTGCCTTCACAACAGCTTTTTTTTTTTTTAAAAATGATTATGTCAAGATGAGAAATATCAAGAAGTCACTGAGCTCCATAGGATTTGGAACCGCAGTTTGTGAAACTGTACTGGAGGCAATTAGGTTAAAATAAACTATAAAAACTTTAGAGTTGAACATGATATTTACTATCGGTACATCAGTCTTGAATCACACTTCTGGACTTTTATGTGCATATTTTCCAGATAGACTATAGCAGATCTTTATATTTTGTTACACCTTAGTGAAAATTGACCTAACGTACGGTAAAAATCGACTGCCTTACTTGACATCTTGTTAGGGTTGGCAGGTCTGCTTCCTGGATGTGTCCATTTTTTCCCCACCATTAATACTGTCCACCATATACGACCATTTAAGTGTTAACAATGGTATTAAACTTCAATTCCACTATCTCATCATTGCCCTGGTACCTAGGAAAATTTTGCAATATTGTTATACTAACAGTAACTCATTTCCTGATCATCGTGAGTATTCTCCAAATTACACCCATTACAGCCCATGTGTGCAGCTGTCATTATCATATCATTGGCATTTTCTTCGTTTCGTTTGTTTTTTGTTTTTTTTTTGTTGAAAGACATGCTTATTTTGACCGTTATAATTCCAGAGATACATTTGCATGGCCTGTTATTTAGCTTTATCAGGTGTCTTTCTTTTGTATCAATAATTGCTGCTGATACTTTGAATAATTTCATTGTATTCATTTTTTTTTTTTTTTGGTCAGGAAGATATCTTTTTAAATGTGCACACTCATAAATACCTTTATTTTATGCTGATTAGATTTAGCATGAGATAATAGTGAATGTTGGTGTAGATGTTGCTGTAACATTATCGCCAACAGCTATTCATAACATATACAAGGTGATTGTTCAGTATCAAGTTATAATTGTAACAATCTGAAAGATACTTTTTGAAGTAATAATGGAAGAAAAGACCAGGGGATTGGGGTATTATAGTTAATTGTTGCAACTACAGTGAAAGTATTGTCTGTTATGAAAATGAACTATGTTGTAAGTAGCAAGGTAGTTACATATAAAATTTATTTCGGATGCACTAAATGATGCTGTGGGCAACTTTTACATTTGACCATATTAATGTTGACATTTTTTTTGTTTCCAGTATACTTCATTTTTTGCCATCATATAATTTTTTTTTTTTTAAGGATCAACACAATCTTGCTGCCTTTACACACCAGAAGCCAAGGGTGAAAAGATTCAAACAGAAAATTGCCGCTACAAAGGTAAGTAGAAAATATAAAATTTTTGATCTTTATTGCAGTATCCTAATATTTTTTGTTTGCAGCTACTGCTTTAGTAAAGGTTAAATCTGATCTTTAGATTTTATCAGTTTTTCCATCACTGTTCTAGAAATATAAAATTAATAAAAAGCTGTTATGAAAAAAAATTGCAGCATGGTTAACATATATGTACTTTTCCCTTTTGCAGTAACATTATAACTGTTGAAGCTGTTCTTTCATTGTAGGTATTCTGCTGTCCTGAGTGTCCTGTGAAATGCATTAAGGAAGACTTTCTTTGGAACCATTACCTGTGCAGACATGTTCCTCATAGAAAGAAAGTGGAGGAGATTATGTGCATGTTTCCTAAGCATTTATGCCAAACTCTGAAATAACTGTTCAAAAATTAACCCAATTAATTGGCTTCTTGGCAACATAAATGCATTAAAATTTATTGTATTATATATTTGGTGTTTTTAACTTGCAAATTTTTTTATATGAAGTTGTATTGGTTGCATATTTCAGTATAGGTACACAAGTATTGTTTATTCCTAAAGTACTACATCTGCTCTTGTTTCCTCCATGTAAACTTATTTTTGAATAGAATGTGAATAATTCATTTTTTAAACAATAAAGTATGAATGTATGATATATATTTGTGTTTACATAAAAATGTGAACTAAATTATTTTGGGCCCTTGGATCATGGCAGTCATCACCAGTTTTGAATGAGGAAAACTTCTACTTCATTTTTTTTTCCCCGAACATAACTTGTACATTTTTAAAATTAATTTATAAGATGTGTTGTTTGCACATATAATTCACTTTATTTCTCAGTTTGTACGATTTCGCACACTTAGAAAGCGGTGATGCATGAGAACTCCCGCAAATTAATTTCAAGTCGCGCACATGAAAATGTACTATAAGCAGTATACAACTTTATTCAGCCATTCACCCTTAAAGTGCTTGCAGAAATGGTAAAAATATTGAAGTGCTTGTTGCGATGTGTATTTTGCCATAACTGTTGACATTTCTGGTTTCTTCGGCTTAACACCAATGATTGTTTTTCTAAATTTGTTTGGCACATTGGGCCCTGTAATAAACATTGTGTTGAAGTTTGAACCTTGCATAAAGGAAGTGTTAAAAATGTGTGTTTATAGTACGGACTATCGAGAAGACCCAAAATGGCCTATTCCCAGTGTTTTTAATCTATAGATTACGATTCGGCTCGGCAAATACTGGCTGATCATAGTAATAAAGGCAATTCATTTTAAAGTCAGGAAGTATATCAGATTATATTAGCTGGAGAAAGTATTATAGGAGATGCCAGCGAGTGATTTTGAACCAACAAATGACATTAAATTCGAATCCGATGTACATGCTGGATAGATCAAAACAGACGACATGACGGTCAACTCTCATTTCAGTGATATTTCGAGATTAAATGTAGAAAAGGCAGATAAACAAGCCAAATTAAAATGCAAACAATTTAAAAGAGTGCACTTTTTGTTTCTTTTCGAGTCACAATTTAGCCCAGCGGGATCATGTGCTACAAAACTGTATAGCCCTAATATAAAGGTTATGAAAAATCTAATAAATAAAAATCTAAAACTGAAATTAAAAAGTAAAGATATTTATTTGATTAAAATACCTCTGTTTGAACAAGTAGACTATAGCATTAATGGACTTAAAATCTATGACATCATTACGTAATAGTGAATTTAGCATGGTAGTCAGTACAGTTCTAATCCAAGAAAGTTAGACTTTGGCAGAGCTTATGTTAGAGAAAAATCCCTTGGAGCTGTGAAAGGGTGTTCACAGTACAGAACAATACACAGATGAAACCGATTAAGCTGAGAAATAGTGAAGAGATTAATACTTATAGAAATAGAGGTAACATCTTTGAAAGATTTTGATTTTAACAGGGGTCTTACAGAGTGGATAAGGAAAAAAAAGGAGGGATGGACATTTGAAGTGTTATGTAAATTATGAAGTATGGCCGTTTCCTCCTCCCCCTCAATTTTGTTCTACTCCCCCCCCCCCACTTATTTATTGTAAGTCTAAATACAATACAGAATCTAATATTGGCAATACAGAATCTAATGGCACAGAGAGAGAACAGGTGTGCAGAACTTTAGCAAGTTGACCATGGACAAGTAAATTAAAATGTTGACTTGTCTGTATAGTTTTTTTGTTGACATGAGGGACATCTCTTGCATAAATTACAAGCTGTGATTGTTCGATACTTCTGCAGTCAAGAATCTTTGAACTTCCATTTCTTTGTTTATCATATTCCATGTTATAGTTTATCTGGTTTTGTTGACTTTTCATTTAGCTTCATCTTGCCCAGGCTTTTTAAGAAAACAATCCATCAGATGTTTTCTGGGGAAAATTCGTTGTAGTTGCGCATAATGGTTTAAGTGAATCCATTGACTCGTTCAAGACAGCAGATTCCTTGAGGGAAACCCTCCAGTCAGTGAAATTTGTTCTGATGTAACCATCAAAAGATATTGCCTAAACCAGTACTGTCTGCTTCCATTGGTTGTATCCACAAAGTGGCTGGTTTCAGCGCTATTCAATAAATTTTGGCATTTCAGTAAATACACAATGCACTGATATGGTACTTGCTGGTAAGTATGAATGAAAGTTGTGTAAACATCGCTCAGACAAAATTGGGACTAGTTACAAACCAAAATTTACTAGTCCACGGACAAGTAATCTTGCAGAAGTTGCTCATCTGTAAGAACAAATTTCCTACTCTGACAACACAGACAATGGATTTTTGCACCCCTGGAGAGAGAGAAAAAACAAAAAAAGAAAGTATATTTATTGTAAGAGATAGTTTTATTAATTTGGTTCTGGATATATGTGATAATTAAAACACGTAGCATTCATTTGATATTTTCAAAATACAGGGTTTTTGATGAAGTTTAATAATATATATTTCTAATTAGAAAATATTTAGTTACCAATAATATACACTTAATTTAACCGCTCCATTAGTCTAGTGCTTAGAGCATCTGCCTTGGATGCGGGAGGTCACAGGTTTGAACTCCGGCCAAGTAACACCAAAGACTCATAGAAATGTACAACCAGATGCCGCGCTTGGCACTCAGCATTGGAAGGTTAGTGATAGGACTGATTGGCCTGGTGACAGGATAATGTGGCTAGGTGGGACATCATACTGTATGTCTGCGGCATCATGCCCCAGTGCTAGACATCACTATAAACTGTCACAATGCAAACATCATAGCCATATAACTGAAAAATTGTTAAAGCTACATTAAAAATCCAAAACACGCACACACATACACTTAATGTCTTGTCTTCATTTATTTTCCTGATTGTTAACTGACAAAAAAATATTAATCAACAGAAAATTTAATAGAGGGTCATAAACCTTTTCATTTCTTTTATGTAATAAATTTGATAGCTGTTCCAATTCATAATATTTCTGTATAGTTGACAGTTTGTTATCCTTTAATTTTTTTTTTCTCCCACCAATACTAATATTACAATGACTGCAAGTCAACTCCTGCTGGACAGGATGACATGTTAATAACATGTTAGTGGTTTTCGCTGCTCAGCTCCTTAAACTGAAGGTAAACTAGACAGTATTAGGTTCCCAACTCCCTTTTATTATGGTGCATAGTCAGTAATTCTATTGTTAACTCTATACTTTTATGTACATTTCAAACCATTCATTAGATGGATCTTAATTTTGCTCTGTTACATGATGTCCACATGTGAACTTGACCAAAGCTATTTCCACTTAGAATATTGACCTACTGACGTTTATTTTTCATATTATCAGTTGTCATCTATTTGACTGGGTTTTAGTGAAATGCATCAAACATCTTCACGAGACGAACATTTTAAACACTATTTTTTTTCTCAATATTTCTATTTGAATGGATCTATTGATATATCCATTGCTATTAAATATGTTTTCTAAGTACTTGTATGCTATTCTTGTGGTTGGAAATACATAATAAAATTTTTCAAATGACTAGCATGTGTTTGTCTCATTCTCACTATCTCTGTCTCTCTCAGTATGTATGTCTCTTGCTCTCTCACTCACCTGTCTCTTTAGCTGTCTCTATCACTTGCTCGCTCCCTCTCGCTTGCTCTCACTCGCTGTCTCTTGCTCTGTCTCGCTCTTTCTGTCCGTCTTTCTCCCTTTCTCACTTTGTCTCTTGCTCAATTTCACCCGTTCTGACTCGCTCGCTGTCACACGCTCTCTTGCTTTCTCGCTGTCTTTCGTACTCTGCGTCTCGCTCGCTCGATCTCTGTACCTGTCTCACAGTCTTTCACGCTCATTCAGGATTCCTATTGTCTTTGAAGGTCTTTGATAGTTTGGGAAAAATGAGGTAGCATTTTCAAGGCCTTGAAAGTTTGGGAAAATCGAGCTGATTACCCTGAGGTCTTTAAAAGTCTTTGAAAATTGAAATAAACCCAAACATTTTAATTTCTTTCAATAATCACAAATAAAATTGTCCAAGGTTGTTATATTCGGATGTAGTCGAGTTTTCAGGGTTTCTTTCTTTTGATGACCCGTTCAGTTTCATTGCCGTCGCAATAACAGTCGAACATTTGAATTTCATCATTAAACAATATTGTAGTATTTTGCATTCATTGTTTTCTCATATAGCATAACTTTTATACAAAATGTTAGCGAAAATAGGTCTTGGAAATTTATGTTTGTGGTCTTTGTAAGGTTGGGAAAAGTCTTTGAATTTATCATTCAGAATCCTGTATGAACCCTGCTCTCTCTCTCTCTCTCTCTCTCTCTCTCTCTCTCTCTCTCTCTCTCTCTCTCTCTCTCTCTCTCTCTCTCTCTCTCTCTCTGCTGTTGAACACGCTTTTAAAGACTGTATGCTGTGTCCTGTTCGTTCTAGTGTATGTGTACACTGGGGTTGGGGGGGGGGTATCCGTATGACACAGAGAAACACCTATTTGTTGAGACCAACTCTCCATTAATTGCTTTGTACCTAGGTAAATACCTGTTCACGCCTTCAAAGTGATAGAGTGCGTAGACAAACACTGCAAGCACATACGTTTAGAAAATGTATATTCTCCAACTTATATTCATATCATTACTTAGCGACTGCGAACCCCACTGCTAGGGTCTTTCAAACCGCGGTCACTTTATATCCGCATGGCGACAAAGAATCAATATAAACATATGATCAATTTGGTACTTTCAAAATTATATATATCAGTCACTAGGGGGTGCGGACCGCACCGGGTGACACCATCAGAGGGGGTGTAACTGGGGCATTAGAACATTAAAGCCTCCTTAATTGATTTGGCGTTCGTTAACTAGGGAATGACCTCCCACGGTGTTATTGCCCAGTGTGGACGGATAGATGGAACGTTAACAGATAGCTGAGCAAGGCTATTGAAAGAAATAACAACTACGAGCCCCCTTTACCAATAAATAAAATAAATTTAATCAATTAATACATAACCAAAATTTCACTTTCAATCCAACAGATTTACATTGATAGAATTTAGTCGCAGTGTTCAATTTACATCATATTACGAGTAGTGAATTTAGAGAGTACAATTCCACGCTTGACAGCATCACCTGATGTCTCTCTCCTCTTGTCTTGTTTTCCACGTCTAATGCGTGCGCTTTGGTCCCCTTTCTGAACCCTGACCATTTCGAACTCTCTTAGATGCGGATTTCCCTCTGACTCATCGGGTTTTCCTTTTTTTTTCCCTCCTCTTCTTTCTCAGTAGAATATAAAGCTGTTTCCTTAATGCTGTTTCTTTCCACACAAACCGTGCGCCCTAGCACTATAGCCTGTCTTCCTTTTTAAGACAGCTATCTGGCCTCTCTACGAGGGAAAACACTATTCTCGAGTTTCCCAAGGAGTTGGACCTTTTGTCTTCTCACAAGGCAAAAGTCGAACTAAAGAATTCTGAGCAAGTTATACCCTTAAATTCTAGTCTCCCAAAGTGTACGCCTTAATTTTTACTGACCAATCAGAAGTAACTGTTCCTAAAAATCTCCCCAATAATCATGTCTTTCATCAGATTTTACCGGCCTAAAATATGCTGCAATTAGCTTTCCTTTGAAGATCAATTATTTGACATAAAGTCCTCTTCCATCCGATACAGTCGGTAATTCTATGTACTCTGTGTCACTATACCATTACGATGACCTGGTCAATTCTACTGAAGCTTAAACGTAGACCCTTTTATGTTTCAGAGATGAAATAAGAGAAATATCAGTAAACTTTCTCAAGACCTTTCGGGCTTGACTATGATAACTTCAAAGCACAATTTATTCAACCTTAAGTTTCAATACGTCTTCAAAATTCGCCACATTACATAGGCCCCTCTTTAAGAGTAAAATCTGGGATTTTGCTCTCCGAATTTTGAAGTTGCAGTTCAAGTCATTGTTTACATGTCCTGAAGTGACCTCTTCACCTCAGAATCAACTAATCTACTCATACAATATGTTCCTACATCTGCGCTTCCTTTGCAGTAACGCAATTGAACTTGATACTGTTGAAGAAATAACGACCATCTCATTAAACGACCATTCTTAAATTTAGCTTGGGCCAAATAAGCAAGAGGTTGGTGGTCAGTTTCAAGAATAAACTTTCGCCCATACGGGTAGCGCTGGAATTTAGAAATTCCAAAGATAATCGCTAGGCATTCCCTTTCGGTAACTGAATAATTACGCTCAGCGGAACATAACTTCCTACTACCATGTGCAACAGGGAATAAGTTCCCATCATGTTCCTGCAGTAAAACTGCACCAAGACCGCTGTCAGAAGCGTTGGTACGCAAAACAAAGTCCTTTGTCACGTCTGGTGGTCTCACTACGGCGTCTGACGTCAACCTATCTTTCAGTGTCTGAAATGCCCTCTCACAAGCGTCGGTCCAAATAACTTTCGTCGGAGCCTTCTTCCTTGTCAAGTCAGTCAACGGACTAGCAATAGCGCTGAAATTTGCAGCATACTTACGATAATAACCTGCAAGTCCTAGAAAAGATCGCACTTCCGTCTTTGTAGTTGGACGTGAGGCGTTCCGAAGCTGGTCGACTTTTGCGCTGTCTGGGGTTAATGTATCTTCACTTAGGGTGTGTCCTAGATACGTCAGTCTCCGGAATCCTATGTGACATTTAGAGGGTCGGGCGGTGAGCCCTGTCTGTTTGAGTCATTCCAGGACTTTTCTCATTAAGACTACGTGTTCTTCCCAAGTAGGTGTCGCCAACAACAATCGTCCATGAAATTCGAAACTCTGGTCCCTCTTAAAGGTTCTAGCAGTTTCCTCATCATTCGGGTGAAAATACTGGATGCGTTCTGGACCCCGAACGGCATGACTACCCATTGGTAGGTCCCATCTGGTGTTGCTAAGGCAAGTTTTGGACGGTCTTCCTTGCGAACTGTAATTTGCCAATATCCCTTTGACAAATATTTGGCGTTGGTTACTCCGGCGAATATGGCCTCAGGATCTGGCAACATTCCCACCTGAAATTCCGTGATCCTATTTAATTTCGATTAGTCAACACAAAAGCGGTGATCACCATCCCTCTTCTGTACTAAAACAACTGGTGAACTATACACGTCATAGGATTAGGCTGTGGCAACACATACCTACATCCTAAAATTACGTCATGCGACAACCCTGACAAGCACGCTGCTTGAATTCGTCCTTTCACATACGGCGAATCAAGATCGATGTAAACAACTGGAAGGGAACCTTTACTCCTATTAGCAAATTGAACCTCCACTGTCTCATCTGTATAATCAGCAGGTTTAACAAATTTGCTATCCACCAAAGCTGGATAACTGTAGCCGGTGTCATACAACACAGTATCCTTCTCTCCATTTACCGTAGCTGTTGCAGTATTCGACCACTCTACTGGTTTTACTCTTTCTACCAGTGCCTGGTGTCACTACATTTATCGTGGGACGATATTTCATACAGTTCTTGAGAATATGGCCAGATTTGTTGCGACCGTAGCACACAACTTCATCTTTCTTACCAGGGGTACCTTTATCTACCCCGTGGGACTTTCCTGAACCACGGAACTGATCACGGTTGGGATTATCCGCCCCTAGCTTCCCACCATTTTGACCATTCCGCCTAAGAGGTGTCAAACCGTTAGCTTTCCTAAAGTCAGGGACACTGGTTCGATCCCTGCCACTCCAGGTGGTTGGACGAGAGTGTGCACTCTCATATCGCTCAGCCATCACACTGATATCTTCTAAGATTGCAAAATCACGCACCGCCAAAAATACGATCAGGTCTTTCCGATACGTACTGAGGACATGTTCTTTCAAGATCTCTTCCCGTATGCCTTCATAAGTGCGGTTCCTGTCATTTCATCCATTTGTCGAAGAGCACGCGCACACGAGTATGAAATTGTGCGTGTGTCTCCACTGTTTTCTTAGGCGACTCTCTGAAAAGTTTCCGGAAACTTTCAGCCGACAACTCATAATGCCGTAATAGCGCTTTCTTGAAAGCGTCGTAGTCATCTACTTCAGTGGGTGCCATAATATGGTAGACATCCTTGGCAGCTCCTTGCAAAAATGCAGAAATATTAATGCCCCACTGGTCTTTGGGTATATGATGTATTAAGGCTAACTTTTCAAACTGAGTTAAAAAGTTATCGATAATTTCGTCCTTGTCATTAAACATCGGCATGGCTATCTGGACGATACGTCTATCCTCAGATCTTTTGCTTGAGGGTCCTGAATGTTCATTCAGTTCTTCTATCCTTCTAGATTCCGCTTCAATCCTTAGTCTCTCCATGGCTAACGCATGTTCTCTCTCCCTGGCTCTTTCTTCGGCTTGCAATCTGGCTAACTCGATTTCTCTTTCTTTCTCTTTTTCCTTGGCTTGTCTGAT
This sequence comes from Megalonaias nervosa, assembly GCA_016617855.1. Classification (NCBI taxonomy): domain Eukaryota; kingdom Metazoa; phylum Mollusca; class Bivalvia; order Unionida; family Unionidae; genus Megalonaias; species Megalonaias nervosa. The sequence goes on along the minus strand of JAECUM010093038.1, from coordinate 146,612 downwards.
TCTTTCTTTCTCCTCGGCTTGTCTGATTCTTTCTTTTTCCTCGGCTTGTCTGATTCTTTCTTTTTCCTCGGCTTGTCTGATTCTTTCTTTCCCCTCGGCTTGTCTCATTCTTTCTTTTTCTGTCGCCTGCTGTTCTCTGTATTCCTTGAGACACCGCTCTACAAATTCTGCTAATTGGGTCCCTTCATAACCTAATTCGTCCCTACCTATAGATTTATATTCTCTGACTAACTGCCTATCAATTGCCATTCTAGTCTACTCGACTGTATCACCAACCAACTTACCTAGATTAGTGCTCACTAACCTTTTTACTGCCTTACAGGAAACAGCTTCCTTAAGAATACTTACCCGTATTCTATCCTAGTAAAGTCTTAACCTACAGACTTACTTAAAATCACTCAAAAGTAACCTAACAGCTTCTGGCAGTACAAAATTCGGTTTCCCCAAATTCAGCTTGCTCGCACCAAATGTGCAATTACTCCCCGAGACTTCCTTAATTATCTCTTCTCACAAGAGTAACTAAAGGCAATACCGCATCTAAATTACTTGAATTCAGACAACGACCACGCTATCAGCAATCCAGGTACGGAATCTTAATTTCTTACAATGTCATAACAAACATTAAAGAAAATCTCAACAATGGCATGCACAAATTACAAAATTGCATAGATATTGACTCAATTCACACTCGTAATTCTTTATTTAAATAATAACAAAGTTATCACTGGTATGGTATTATATTTCTATTCAATATATGCTCAGATCTGCTATCCACTGTTCAAAATACCCCGGACGATAGACCCCCACTTTGTAATGGGGGCTTTAAAACATTAAAGCCTCCTTAATTGATTTGGCGTTCGTTAACTAGGGAATGACCTCCCACGGTGTTATTGCCCAGTGTGGACGGATAGATGGAACGTTAACAGATAGCTGAGCAAGGCTATTGAAAGAAATAACAACTACGAGCCCCCTTTACCAATAAATAAAATAAATTTAATCAATTAATACATAACCAAAATTTCACTTTTCAATCCAACAGATGTACTAGAAATAAATTCAATCAATTAATACATAACCAAAATTTCACTTTCAATCCAACAGATTTACATTGATAGTATTTAGTCGCAGTGTTCAATTTACATCATATTACGAGTAGTGAATTTAGAGAGTACAATTCCACGCTTGACAGCATCACCTGACGTCTCTCTCCTCTTGTCTTGTTTTCCACGTCTAATGCGTGCGCTTTGGTCCCCTTTCTGAACCCTGACTATTCCGACCTCTCTTAGATGCGGATTTCCCTCTGACTCATCGGGTTTTTCTTTTTTTCCCTTTTCTTCTTTCTCGGTAGAATATAAAGCTGTTTCCTTAATGTTGTTTCTTTCCACACAAACCGTGCGCCCTAGCACTATAGCCTGTCTTCCTTTTTAAGACAGCTATCTGGCCTCTCTACGAGGGAAAACACAATTCTCAAGTTTCCCAAGGAGTTGGACCTTTTGTCTTCTCACAAGGCAAGAGTCGAACTAAAGAATTCTGAGCAAGTTATACCCTTAAATTCTAGTCTCCCAAAGTGTATGACTTAATTTAACTGACCAATCGGAAGTAACTGTTCCTAAAAATCTCCCCAATAATCATGTCTTTCATCAGATTTCACCAGCCTAAAATATGCTGCAATTAGCTTTCCTTTGAAGATCAATTATTTGACACAAAGTCCTCTTCTATCCGATACAGTCGGTAATTCTATGTACTCTGTGTCACTATACCATTACGATGACCTGGTCAATTCTACTGAAGCTTAAACGTAGACCCTTTTATGTTTCAGAGATGAAATAAGAGAAATATCAGTAAACTTTCTCAAGACCTTTCGGGCTTGACTATGATAACTTCAAAGCACAATTTATTCAACCTTAAGTTTCAATACGTCTTCAAAATTCGCCACATTACAAGGGGTGACACCAAAATGACTGTCTATAAAATTTTTGAATTTTTGTGCAGGAAGGAGGTCCATAGGGGTGACACTATAAGTTACCACACATAACTGTCTATATAATTTTTGAATTTATGTGCAGGAAGGGGGTCCATGGGGGTGACACCATGAGTTACCGCACATGACTGTCTATAAACTTTTTGAATTTTTGTGCAGGAAGGATAAAAGAAAATTCTGGCCAACATCGTATTCCTGAGCCCTGAGAGGGTTGAAGATGTTAGCAGAAGACAACATCCAATGACCAATACCTTTACATTACATTTGTTCCAATAAATTTTGGTAGGAATTAACAACTGCAGAATACTTTAAATTTTATAAAACAAAAACTATGTGTCACGAAGAAGCAAGACTCGTACTTGACCTGTCATCGATACCAGGGTTAAAAGTTTGTTTGATGTGATTAACTTTGATAACAAGCTGTTACCTTTATCCGGCGCAGGACACATCTTACGACAAAAGGGATATATGTATCGTAGAACTCCGATGATCCGTCAGCTCGACACAGTACCAAACACTCATTTCACATTATACGGGGCTCTGTACAGACATACATACGAACAGTTTTTACTTAGGCCTCGCCAAGACAAAATTCTTAGGAGTTACCGAAATATTGATATTACTTCACAGATAACCCTAACCCTAACTTTAAATGACAAAATCTATTTTCCTACCCAACCTCTGGACTGATTTTCATGATGTACGTACCTATATATCGGGCTCAATGAGACATGTATTGTAGTGAAAACTGTATCCAGATAGTCCCATCCTCTCGTAGGCTATTAAGAGAAAACCCTAACCCTAACCCAACTGATGGAAAATCACAAGAATCCGAATTTCTCCCAAACCACTAAAATAATTTTCGTGAACTAAGTACCGATCTTTCTGGCTCAATGAGACACGTATTGCAGTAAAAAGCGCATTAAAATCGCATTGTCCATTCTTGCGTTATTGCCAGAAGTACGTAACCCTAACCCTAAACCCTAAACTTAAGTCACAAGAATCCGAATTTCTCCCGAATGCATCGACCGATTATCACCAACGAGGTATAGTTGCTTTACTCTCCTCAAGATGCATCTTTGGACATATGTATCACAGAACTCTGATGATCCGTCTGCTCGTTAACTACCAAACACTCATTTAACATTATGGGGGCGTTGTATGTCGCAGACAAACGGACGAACCACCATTGCATATGTCTCACCAAGGCCGATTTAGCAAAACTAACCGCATGACAAAATTGCCAGGCAGTACCGAGATAGTGAGAAAATGGTGATCTGACAACTTGGCCATTTCGCTTCAAGCAGACTGTCTTACAGTGCTAATCTGGAAGACATGTTTGTTTTCCAATTTATGTCGTACAGGGTCTGCTTTGTCACTCGAATACAAGTAACTCCGTAACCCCTCAAGCTACCTGCATGGGCTACGTGTCTCAGCGTGCGTCTTTTCTGTGTGCATCTGGCAGAGCTAATGTCACGAAACGATTCCCAGGGATTACCAAGATATTCACCGAAAAAAACGAAATTCATCTAAAAACGACAAAGTCCAACTTTCATTGGAAATGCTATAACTTGGCAAAAAACCGAGCTCTTTATCTCAACAAGGTATCAATAGATATATCTCCTCAAGAACCATCTTTGGACACAGGTATCATAAAACTCCGATGATCCGTCTGCACGCTACAATACCAAGCACTCATTTCGCATTATAAGGAGTGCTGCAGGTCGCAGAAATACATGCGCACCATCTTTACATAGGTCTCCCCAAGGCCGATCAAGCAAAGCAAATCGCATGAGAAATTCCCAAGATCTTGAGAAAATAGTTACTTCATGAGTAACCCTAAACCATAACACAACATCACAAAAATTAATTTTTGCTCCAAAACCTCTGGGCCGATTTTCATGAACAAGGTACTTGAGCTGTCTATCGGGCTCCATGAAACATGTATTGTGGTGAAAAGAGCATCATTAGTACATTATTACCAGAAAACCTTAAATGTAACCCTAACCTATGACGAACATGTGGACAATCACAATCCAATCTTCCCCCAAACCACTTGACCAGTTTTCATGAACGAACTGCCTATCTATCGGGTTGTATGCCACACGTACTGCAAAAAGCGCATTAAAGTTGCCGGGTATGTTAATACCAGAAAACTGTAACCGAAACCCTAACCTATGATAAACATATGGGAAATCACAAAAATTATATTTTCTCCCAAACGATTTGACCGATTTTCATGAACGAAATACCTTTTTATCAGGCTCCAAAATCTACCAGGCTCCATGAGACACGCATTGCAGTGAAAACGGCATCCAAATCGCGCTATCTGTATGTACGTTACTACCAGAAACCGTAACTCTATCCCTAAGTCACAAGAACACAATTTCTTACAAATACCTTAACTAATTTTCATCAACAAGGTATCTTTGGATTTGTCTCCTCAAGTCGCATCTCTACATTGTAATTTCTATACTTGATTATTTTGTCAGTAAATTCTATCAGTGATTACTCATCTTCTATGCTTGGTATCCTTCACAGGCTTCTGGTTACTTCCGGGATTAAATAAAAAGTATCTTCTCTGTTACAACATTTTTCATATGTCAAACCCAATGTACATCGTTGAGTTCATCGTGTATATACTCTTTCCAGACACTTGCACACATCTCCTGTACTAATATCATCATTAATCCCAATGTTAGATTAAACTACTTTGGAAAACATTCTTTTGCTTATCAGGGCCAGGTCTTTAGAATAGTCCGCCTCTTGAACTTAAAAATAGTGAAACTGCGACATCTTTCAAGAAAACTTACCTTTCTGCAGTGAACAGGCTTGAGGTATTTTTCTCCTGTATTAGTTTTCTTAAGCATTTTGTCTCACTATGTGGTATTTTCCATTTTATACATTTATCCAGACTGTAGTAATACTTGGATTTATATTCGTAGTTGTAGTAGTAGCATTTGTTCATACTACTTAAATTTCTGCTCTGTATTGCACGTATCCCTTATATGTAACACTGTAGTCTTATTTTGTGTATAGACGTTTTTTGTGTGTTTATTTAACATCTCAAAGGAACTGATTTCTGTTACATTTCCCTTTAGATTAAAAGAGCTTTGTATTATTGGAAGATGATTTCTGTACTCTTTCAAAACCTTTCCTCCACTTAACCACTCACGTCATCATTTGTGCAGTAGTAGCTCACCATGCAGTGTATCAAGTATTTTTAAGGAGAGATGTGAGCCTTCTTCCTTAAGTCAATACAAACACACTGATAGGACTGAACTTTGATCGCATGCGTCCTAGTTAAATATTAATGTTTTAAGCAGACACGACAAGAATTACTCAACCATGTCTTCCCTGAATCATGTAGACGTTTTTGGCAATTTTGTATAATCAGATGTGTTACATCAATTAAAACTCATGGAGCTGAACTTAAAATTCAGGATTTACTTCAGCTATATATATATATATATATATATATATATATATATATATATATATATATATATATATATATATATATATATATGAAATAGACAACGCATTTGCCTCCATACAGGACCCGCAGTTGGGAGAAGTAGGCAGCTAAAGTTTTGAAGTTTCAACTCGGGGCGAAAAAGGAGTGTTCAGTTCTTTTAGCCATTTGTACATTTGTAACTGTACTGAATTGGAGAGGAAAAAACAGAAACAAATGCATTTATTGTCTGTGAATTTAGCATTGGAAAAAATTCCAATTGTCCTGCCTGCTGACAACCAAGCCAACATAATGCAAGAAATTAATTGTTAAGAGACTCCTTCTATGAAGCGGGGGTGGGGTGGGAAGGGGAATAGAAAAATAATGGTAGAATGATATCAAGAAGGTATAAAAAGCAGCTGAGGTTCTCACTCCAAAATTCAGAGCCGTTTAGTCGCTATCATTCATACGATACAAATATAGAAATTGAATAGCAGTGAATATAATTAATGAGTTATCTGGGTTTCTGCGAGTTATTCGGGTTTAGTAGTATAGTGGGTTACCGTAGCGTCAATGGGAATTAGCATTACAGACCCCCCCTGGGCCAGTATAGCGTCAAGAAAGTAGGTCAACACCCTGGGCCAGTATAGCGTCAAGAAAGTAGGAGGGACTAGAACACCCTGGGCCTGTATAGCGTCAATGGAAATTTTTGTAGAGCGGTGACTAGGAGACTGGGGGTTTGTAGAGCGATAAGCGACAGGTGGCATGTTTCTTTTTTTAGTAGAGGAAGGGTTTTATATATATATATATATATTCGTTTAGGGGGAGACCAAATGAAAATTAAGATCTTTTCGAGGTATTGGAAGTGGCCCTGAAAAGGGCCTTTGTCTTCTTCTTCTATTGTCTCCACTTCTTCCACCATGTTCTCACTTTGGCAAAAATTCCTTTCTTCTTTTTCTTTTCTTCTTCGGGCATCCAGTCAGGATGTCCGAGAGCTCTGAATTTGTCTTGCACTTTCATCCAATTGTTGTTCAATTTCTCAAACTCTTCTTTCTTTTTTGGTTTTCTTTGTCCTTTCTTTCTTTCTTCCACGTTTCCTTGATCTTCTTTACTTCTTCTTCCAGTACTTTTCTCATTAGGTCTTCGCCTTTCTTGATATTATCTAAGCCTTTTTTGACAAAAGGCCACTCCATTAAATGGAAGATGTCTTCCAAAAAACATTTCACTTGGATCACAGTATCCAGAACCTGCTTTAAGGTTCCCACTCTGAAGTATTTAGGATTGATGATTCCTCTCAACTTATCCGCTTCTTCTATTGTTATCATTTGCAAATGATAACTTGCTGCTTTCAAACTGTTCACCAAGTCTAGGCTACCTGGGAACTTCCATTCTTTGTCAAGTCTGTCCAGCACGTAGGCTCCATCCATGATCCACCACCAACTATCTGTTAACTTGTTAAATAATTCTATGCTGCCAGTCATTTTTTTATTCTGTGTAGAATGGCGCGAATGACGAACGCTATGCTTTTATATACTTCAAGCACGGACGTGAAGGAAAACATGCCTTACACTCACTTCACATATGATATACTATCCTCACCAACGAACGAGCAAGCATAAAACACACAATATACTATCCTCACCAACGAACGAGCAAGCATAAAACACACAAACATACCATCCACACAATCGGGATGAGAAAAAACATATTATATACTATCCTCACCAACGAACGAGCAAGCATAAAACACACAATATACTATCCTCACCAACGAACGAGCAAGCATAAAACACACAAACATACCATCCACACAATCGGGATGAGAAAAAAACATATTATATACTATCATCACCAACGAACGAGCAAGCATAAAACACACAAACATACCATCCACACAATCGGGATGAGAAAAAAACATATTATATACTATCCTCACCAACGAACGAGCAAGCATAAAACACACAAACATACCATCCACACAATCGGGATGAGAAAAAAAACATATTATATACTATCCTCACCAACGAACGAGCAAGCATAAAACACACACTATACTATTCTCACCAACGAACGAGCAAGCATAAAACACACACTATACTATCCTCACCAACGAACGAGCAAGCATAAAACACACACTATACTATCCTCACCAACGAACGAGCAAGCATAAAACACACACTATATACTATCCTCACCAACGAACGAGCAAGCATAAAACACACACTATACTATCCTCACCAACGAACGAGCAAGCATAAAACACACAATATACTATCACACCAACGAAGGAAGAGAAGAAAAACACACCCCCATATACTATTCACACCAACGAACGCGCATGCAAACACACACACACACACACACACACACACACACACACACACACACACACACACACACACACACACACACACACACACACACACATCAGTAAAGAGTGAGTGTTTATAGTCACACTACACTACATTCACACGAATTGGCAAATTGAATAAGTTCTCTTTTCTAGAGATCTGGTTAGCCCTGAGAAGGGCTGTTTTTTTAAACTTCAGATGCACCTGGCTAATGGTGACATCTCCCAGGGCGGGCACCACACACGCATCGCCGGCTCCAATCCTGCTCCCAATTGATGCGTGTGGTTGGGAGCGCAGAGGGAGGTTGATTTGCTTCACTATCCCACTCCTCAGTTTGAGGGATAGTGAATACTTGTTCCCTTCTTCTTCTTCTATTTATCACCCTGGGATGCTGACGTCGAGGCTCCCACTCTTGCCTCTGCCTTTCCAATTCCTCCTCCCAATTTTCAATTTGAGGGACAGCAGCTCTCGGTCGTTGTGGTACTGGTAGTGGCTGCGGTGTTGGTAGTGGTTGTGTAGGCGTCCTCACCTCAGGTTTGACCTCACACTGAGGTCTCAGCATGAGGTGAGGTAGTATCCCTCGCTTCTTTTCCTTCTCCTCTTCTTTCTTCTTCTTCTCCTCCTCTTCCTTAAGTTTGTCACTTTCTGCAAGCGCCTCCATAGTCAGTTCATCCAGGAGACGCCTGACATGCTCCAGGTGCATCTGGAGTTCTATTAGTTTTGTGAGTCTACTCATGTTGTTGTTGCAGTTGCTACGTCAACGTGGGTAACCAGACTGACGATCGTACCGATTTATATACTTGTAGCACGGACGTGAAAGTAAACATTCCCTAGCACTCAAATTTACCATCACATGTAACACGCGGACTTAAAGGAAGCACTCACGTTGACTTTTTACTTTTTACTTACAAACACAGGCAGACACGATTGGACAAGACAGAGAAACGAAGTGCTTATAGGCACACTTCTATTTTTTTGTAAACATACAAACACACAAATATTTTGTTTTACTGACAAAAGAAACGAAGTGCTTATAGACACACTTCTATTTTCTAATGACAAATTTTGGCAAATTGAATGAGTATGTCTTTTCGAGAGTATTGGGTAGCCCTGAAAAGGGCTGTTTTTTTTGTGTTCACGGAAGTAATGGCAATCTTTTTTACTGTCTAAGATTGCGTCCCCGTCTGGCAGTAGGCTTTCCTATTGGATACGGTCTGCTTCTGCGAAAAGAGAAAGAGAATTCTTTGGTGTCTACTCGACAGTCCACAAAACCTCTGTCTGGTTCTTGCTGCTGCTGCTGCTGCTGCTGCTGCTGCTGCTGCTGTTGTTGTTGTTCTTCTCTCTGCTTCTTCTGAAGTCTGTATTTCTCAGTCCATTCTTCTTGTTCTTTTTTAATTTCCTCTCTAAACATCTCTTCTATCAGACCTTGGACTGTGGAGAGCATTCTAACATTCTCTATTTCTTCAGGCTTCGGTATCAGGTTTAGCCTGACACGATGCAAATTGACATAAGCTTCGTTCAGCTGGGCTAGTCTGGAAGGCATCTTCATAGGTTGACGAGTCAACAGTGAATGGTCAGACTGGAGACCCACCCGCTTTATATGGTTCAAACGCGGACGCGATAGAAAACATCCCTACTTGGTTTTAGTGTCGGAACGCTATGATAGCGAATGTCATGATGAGGGATAGAAAGAAGTCAAAGAGCATATATTCACAGTGTTTTTTGAAAACAAACGACAGACACATTTTTTCAAAACACAACATTTTTTATTCAAGTAACAAGTAACAAGTCATAACTCACAAGTAACAAGTAACATCAAACAAATTATTTTTGACAAGGTTGACAACGTTGTGAAATCATGTGAGATTTCCATTGATGGAAGTCATGAGGCCATTGATGTACACTACGTTTCCTAGCTAAAGACAAAAGATAACTATAATGGTCACAAAACCATCGATCTATTTTCTCATCGTTTCTAGAAGAGTGACGATCAAAATAAGTCACTAAATGTTCTAAAGGATATCCAAGACTGCGTTGATGAAGAAAATATACACAATATTGTCCACACACCATGGAATCTGTGCCTTGTAATTTCACATTATTGTATCGTGTCGTCTGGGCATTTCTTCTCATAAAGTCAATGATATCGTCTTCCAAAGGGGGTAATCCATACGAATCAAAATATTCCACACAATTCTCTTGAGGGAAGTAGACGGCAACCCAGTGAGTTCCTGGAAGATGACTTTCATCCGTGTTGATGACATAAGCTTGATGGTCTTGAGGTTTGCGATGAGGTAGTTCATCTTTAGCGCACACGACAGGATTCCAAGAAGCAGTATACGAACTATTGTTCAAAAGGTAATAAAGTTCCCAGGTATCCATTTTCTGTTGTGTTGTTTTTTTTTTTCACAGGTAATGATAAGTCATCAATTCAATTCTGACTTTTTGTTTGAAACGATCTGTCAAGTATCCGTTTCTTTGCCTTGTCTCCGCACTCTGGGCTAAGAGAGCTTCGATGCGATAGATCTCTAGAGTAGTCAGTGGAGGACAGGAAAGATCACGCAAGCCTTTATACCACTCATGCAACACGGTTTCTTCTGAGATGAGACTCCAAGCGTCGTCCAGATACTCGTCCAATTTTTCTTCTTGACTCATCATCATACATTTATCGCGTTGAATTTGACTGGGATGATCGTTTTGACATCCGTAACAATATTTCTTGGACAATTCCGTAATTGTATTCGCTAGGTGTTTGGCAAAACAGGACACTAAATGTTGTTCTTGTTCTGGCCATCTGGACTTGACGACTACCTCGTCCTCTTTGACTTGGTCTTGGGGTTCTGTTTTCACGCTATCCTCCCATTCCATGTCCAAAGATTCTCCACTGTTTAAAGAGGGACAGGAGTCTTCCATTGTGTCTAATAGTCTAGAATGACTTCTCTCAAACTGTTGATTTCTATGGTATTATCGAATTCAGCATACAGGATGACGTTGACCGTCTCAGTGAGAGCTTCTGCAAACTGAAGTTCCACACGCAGTTGACCGGATTTTATAGGGTGGAAATGTCCCTCGTCGCTGCCTTGGTCTGGAGTGAAATCAAAGGCCCACAAAGTGTAACCTCCGACATAATCTTCGTACGAAATACCGTGACTGGCGTTGGTTCCTAGTTGCCCCGTAGCTTCGTACAGGGACAAGTACGATCTCAAGTAATTCTTCTGGGCAAAGTTAGGTTCGAAGGGTCTGGTACACAAAGTCTTGCCATCGCGACTGACTTCAATTTTGGACACTCTGTAGTGCTTAAACTGGAAAGGATTTTGATCGTGGGCTCCGTTGAAGGCTGCATTACTGACGATACCAACGATTAAACGTTTGGGTAACTGTCCTTGGAACAGATGATCTTCGATCTTGGATCGGAGTCCAGCAGCAATGGTGAATGTTTTCACTTCGACACGTCGTATCGGATATTTGGCGGTCGATCTGCTCAATGTTTGACTGATGTCGTTTCCCGCTTTAGGTAACACTTCTACACGTCGCACGTAAAGTCTGGCTTCTTGGATGATGGTTTTGTACTCGTTGGCTTGAGCCATCAAATGGAAAGCGACACTGCTGCGATTGAGTCTCAGGCGAATATCTACTCCGTTCAGCAAATACTGCAACCACATGTCCAAATGCAAACGATCCATCAGTTCTAAACTACGACCTTGCAGGATTTTCCTTCGACGATCGTTAAAACCCACATTGTGAGGATCGTCATCAGCTGTCAGGGCTCTGTCGTTAAACGTGTTCTCACCTGCAGTGTCAGGTTTCCATACCACGCAAGCATCCAGATGAGTGTTCTTGACCTCTTTTCCGTACGTCAAGAGATTTTCTAGGTACGCTCGGTAAGGGTAAGTATCCGTGCTACTGTTGATCAGTTTGTTATTCAAGTACAAATCCACTTCGCTGAACAAGGAATGCATGAAATTGTTGACGGGAGCTACTGCGGCATCGGCTCCCGGATTGGTGTTGTCGGTTTTGATCACTTTTAGCTTTAGATACAAGTAACTATTATTCAGATCGATGTAATCTTCGGGCTGTCCTTTGATTTCAAACTCGATGGGAGCGGAATCCACCAAAGAGGAGACAGGATGAAATTCGACCCATTGGGATTCTTGCATCGTCATCATGGTGGGTGGCATAGCAAACAGATCCAGTTCCGACTTGGAACAAGCACAAGACTCTCGGTGCATCATTTTCCTTTTTTTAATAATCAAAAACGTCTAACTCTCGGACGGTTTTTCTTTTCTTTGTCTTTCTAGCTCTAGGGGCGTGAAGTCCTCTGAAAGGGTATTTTCGTCGTCTTTTTCTGCCTTGTCCTTGCTGTGGCCTCAGGGAAGCAGGAATGCCTAACTCAGCATTGCCCAGGGCATTTATAGGAGTTTCTCGCCGACCCAAAAGGTCTTTGCCCGTTTGAAGCAAGACATTTTTGCCTGCTCTCAAGAAAGCTTCTTTGGGGCTTTGTTTGTCAATGATGACATTTTGGAGAAATTCTTTACCTTGCGTCAACGCGGCATCTTTTAAGGCGTGCAATCCTCGTGTCACCATCGGTTTCAAAATGGGAACCACTCTACGAAAGGCCGATTTGAGCATATCACCTAAACCATGTCCTCGCTGTCGAGCAACTCCTTGGTACACAGGATACATGACTGACAAAAAGTTAGAGTAATCGTTTTCGAAAATGGAGTTTCACTGTGACTTTCCCTTTGGTGAATGGAATATTTTGTCCCAGATCTCCTTTTATAGTAATGTTGACAGTGTCGAAATACGGCTTACTGACGGACAAATAGTGAGGATTTACAAATTCGCGGTGAACGTGATAGGTGTTTCCACCTTCCTCGTCAGCCTTCGTGGCAGAATCCACTTTGAAAGGAATGACACGCAGTAACGGTACGGAGGTGTGTCCCACTACGTTGTACTCCACCACATCGGAGTACACAAAAATCAAATTCAGTCCTTGGTTCATTTCTACAGGGAATCAAAAATATTTCGCAAAATCCAAGTTACTGGTCACAGCTGGTATTTCTTTTGCAATCTTGATTAACTTAGGGTCTCCACCCAAAATGTCATACAATTCAGGACAAAATGTAATGGCCAATACTTTGTCCTCAGAAAATTTCATCAGTAGGCGACGAGATATTTTGTGGTACTCGATTGTGACACTTTTTTTGGCTTTCTCCAAGGCTTTACTAAACATGAAATTGAACCTCTCAGCTATGGTGTTCACCAAATGTTGACCACTAAAATAATAACCTGCAGGAATTTCAACAGATAAGTGGTTCGTTTAGTTATGGGGTTTGGTGTTTTGATAAAGTCAGCTACACCACTACCACTAGCGCGTTCATCCATGGCTTGTTGCACTTGTTCGTCACAAACTTCTATCGTCAAAGTGTTTTGATTTTCGATGATGTTTTTGATTTGTGTAGGGTGAATCATTTCACCAAAGCCACTTCCCAATGGGCTTCGTGATCCAATCGGATGGCCTGAGGTAATTTGGCCGAGAAACAGCACAAAGTGTTATTGGGAAACACCTCCATGGAACTGTCACTGGGTAACGTTAAGTAAAATTGGTTGTTCATAATTCCACAGTTCTAGTGTCCGAGGAGTCACTGGAAGTTAGAGGAGTGTCTAAAAGAGGATGGTTAGGGTGACTGTTGGAACTGACGTTGGACACAAGGCTCCCGTTGTTGTTGTTTCCGTTAGAGGAATATTTCAGAGACGGATTGGGAAGAAGGTAACCAATGCAACTGCTGAGTAAAATGGTCCACAATTGTTTATCTCCTTGTTGCAAACTCAAATTGGCAATGGCAGCACCGATGACACAATACACCACAAAGATTTGGCAGAAAAAGACGATTTGAGTTTTAGGCACACGTTCTCCACACCACACCCACAAGGGTTGTTTTTGTAGATCTTGCAGAGAAGAACTGGGGGAAGGAGTGGTCACTGCAGTAGCTGAGACTGTGTTGAAGGGCATGATGGTCACTTCTTTTTATAGTCGATGAGTTGCGAAGCGTCGATCCAAGAGTCAAAACTGGGAGGATATCCTTTCCAACGTACTTTGACTTCTTTGACACGTTTCTTTCCTACTTTACGAGTTCTTCGATCGAGAATGCTTTCGATCTCGTACACGTCGTCTTCTTTTTTGGTCACACGTTGTAACTCGGGTAAGTAAAACGTTCCTTTTAACACTTCCCCGTTCATGTCTTCTAATTTATAGACGGGAGGATAACGACCACGCACACGTTCAGTGACACGAAACAATTCGGTGGTCCAATTGGGTAAGTAACCTTTGTCGAAAGTGCATTTGGTTTTGCCAATGCGTACCCAATCTCCCGAGGCCAACACTCCACCTTTCTTGGGGACAGGCACTGTCGTGGACAGTCCAAACAGGCGCTCGAAGACGGTCACTTCGTTATCAGGAGTCACTTCTTGGGGGGCACGTCCAATGCTCCGATGGTAAGATTGGTTGTACGATTGAACGAGGTGTGGCAAGACGTCAATGTACTTGAGAGTGTGTTGATGCGTAAAATATTTCCACATGCGTTCTTTCAAGGTGCGTTGAAAACGTTCCACGATGCTGGCTTTGGTTTCGGGATTCTCGGTGGTGAAAAAATGAATGTCACGTTTCTTCAATTCTTTTTGGAAAGCTTGGTTTAGAAATTCGGTGCCTTTGTCCGTTTGCCATCGAAGAGGGTGACGACCACTTTGTTTCAGCACCAGTTTGAGGGCTCGCACTAACTCACTGCTCGATTTGGAAGTCAATGGTACGACCCAAGCAAATTTGGAAAAGACGTCGATGACACAAAACAAATATTTGTAGCCACGATTGTAGGTGGCTAAATGAGAGACATCGGCTAAATCGGCTTGCCATTGGTAATCGATACCCTCCACTTGGGTGCGACTTCTGGAAAATTTTCGTCGAATGGGTTTGTGTAAGGTGTACGTGGCTTGTTCTTGTAACCAGCGTTGCACCTGAGGTAAACGGATACTTTTCAGTCGAGTTTTGGCAGCACGATACAATTTCTGAACTCCTCCGTAACCAGCAGGATGAGAAGGATCGTAGTAAATGCTGGTTAACACCTTCTCCATGTTTTAATAAGTGATCCAATTTTCACGAATGCTAGTCTGAATGGAAGGAGGGGGTGGTTTGGAAACGGTCTTACGTGTCCGATGTGCCACGGGCGTAGAAGTGGAAGGTAGTGGTGGTGGTGGTGGTGGTAATGGAATGGCTTTGGTCTTCTTTTCTTTTTTCACTTCTGGTTTCCCTTCTTTCTTTTTCACCTCTGTCGAAGGTGGAGTAGACATCATCTTTTTAACCCAAGCTTTAAGTTCTTCTCGTTGCGGTGTAGGGGAAGGGGTCAACAAGGACGCTGCAATCTTACTAGGAATGGGAGCTGCTGACGGTGTTTGAAAGACTTCTCGTGCCTCTTCTTCCTCAGGCCTTCGTGGGGTTGTGTCTGTCTTGACCGCTGGTGGTGGTGACGGTGATGGACTTTTCATCAAGGCCTTAAAATCTTTCAGAGTGAGTGGAGCTGTTTCGTCTAAAGCTTTCTGGTGAAAGAGTTGCAGTCGTTGCAACAACTGACCGTACCGTTGCGATTTTTCCGTTTCTGACAAATCGCTGCGATCCATCAACGATTGCAATTCATGTTGTAACTGGGACATCTCGGTCAAATGAGGATTGGGAGGTAAATGTGGTGTTCGTTGTTCTTGCCAACGATGGTATTCCATCCATCGTTTGTAAGGGACTAAGGCTAGTTTTCGTCCTTCCATCAGATTTCAAGGATCACGTCTGAGATCTTTTGATTTCAGAGGTCCCTTTTATCTTCTTGGTCTTTTATCTTGGAATTAGGGCAGGCATAATATGTCCCATGGCACTCAGTATAGGTTTCGCTACATTGGTAATAAGTCCTAACAGGGGTAAAAATCCTCCACGTTGCACCAACATCTTTTTCTTTTGACCAATGGGTATTTTCTTTTGGACCATTTGGTGAAGAACGTGTCGAAGTTTGGCTAAGCAATTTTTCTGATGTTTAGTCAAAGGTATTGTGCCTTTCAAGACGTTCAGACAACATTCACTCACCGTATCGATGACATCTTTGGAGGCAGTTTGAATGAGTTGTTTTCGCATGGGTGGAGGAGCTTTGGACAGGACAGACAACATGTCCCAATGTTTGACCAAACGAGGAGGCAGTCCTTTCCTTTTCTTTCCTTTGGGGGTAGAAGAGGAATGTCTTTTGCAGGGTGACATCTTTGTTTGTTGATTCCGGGACACACACCAAAAATACACTAACGTCGATGACTTGTCACACAGTCTTTTATCCTTTTTTGGGGGACTATCGCTTCGTCATAAAGGTGACGATGTGTTTTCCAAAATCGCCAAAGAATCCTCCTCTTTGACGGCTCCTCTTTTTCTTTGGACGAGTGTGTCTTTTCTGGGGGTAACGTCGATGTTTGGCTAAGCGTTTTTTCGCATGACGAGACTGTCTTTTTCTTTTCCCTTTCTGGAGAGGAGAACGACGATGAGGGGACATCTTTTGATCCACAACATACACTAAAGTCCATGGTTTCACATGCGTCTTTTTATCTTATTTTTTTTTGGAGCCTGTCCTTTACCCTTGTGACAAACTTATCGGCTATCTTATCGAATTCAAGGAAAGGGCCAAAGAAACCTCCCTTTTGGTGACTTCTCCTTTTCTTTGGACGTGTGTATCTTTTCAGAGAGTGTCGCCGATGTTTGACTATGACCTTAGTGATTCAGTACCACATCATCATGGGAACTTTGCTATAACTACTACTACCATACCTACAATGGAAAGTGATGCTGTACGTGTCAAACCTGACGGATGTGAAAGCGATGCCACTCGTTATCGCACACCTTTTCACTTTACTGGTTTTCATGGTGGATGTCCACCTCCACAGGAAACCATGCGACTACCACCCTACGGATGTCATGTAAAACTGAGCAAACTCCTAAGGATTTCACCGTACCCTCATCGAAATGAACCTGTGAAAGACGAATATTCGTTCCCTGTGCGTTTGCCAGAATACTGTGATTTTGAAAGTCGATTGCAAACCTTCCAAGGAAAATGGCCAAAATATCTGGGAGGACCTACCCCCGAAGAATTAGCCAGAGCCGGATTTTTCTACTTGGGCGAAGGAGATAAAGTCAAGTGCTTCAGTTGCGGTGTCTCACTTCACGAGTGGGAGAAGAAAGATTGCGCTTACCTGGAACATGCTCGATGGTCTCCGGAGTGTCACTACCTACCTTTGGTAGGTATTCGTTCCCTGTGCGTTTGCCGGTAGGAGAAGTGTTTGACTGACATGATCATGGATACTTTACAAGAGAACATTCGTGGTTTACCTGTGGAGTTGAGAGAACGCATTTACCGAGAGTTGGTCAAAATACAAGTGAAACGAAAAGAATCATTGCATCCGTTACGTCACCGATGTTTGAACCACTGGTACCTAAATGCTATAAGAGGATTGATTCTGATGAAAGTGTTCCAGTGGTCAGACATTCATCAACGGCCCGAGGGCGAGAAGGATTGGTTTGTTACCGATTCTCTTTGCTACAAGGTACACTTACTGCAACGAATTCCAGAAGAGTTAAAGGGTTACCAAAATCTTGTACTCAATGTAAACTTAATTAAAGAGAGAACTTATGAACGACGTGTGATGTGCAAGTTAGTGACTAAATATTTTGGATACGTCGACGGAATACGACCACTTCTGTGCAAAAAGTACACTTATTGCCTCCGACAAAAAGAGGTATAAAAACGTTCTACCATGCCACGACCTTTATCATTCGTGATACAACAGATTCCGTGGAAGGAAATCAATGACACTATTCAAACGGTGGAGGATTACCATTGCCTTTTACGAGAACTGTCTCCATTGAATTGGGGTCGACGTGTAGTGTGTGTCTTAGTGATTTGCTTTCTGGGATTTCGTTTACCAGCTGATTCTTTGTGGACTCTTTACGAACAGTACCTATTGCTCCAAAACAAAACATGAAAGTGATCCCTTTAAATGTCCACGAGAGACTCATTCTGCTCAAAGCTTTGCACTTTCATTTGGATACTTCTCAACCTCTACAGGAAAACAAGATTCGTCAACTTTTAGGCACTGAAGATGTGTACGACGACGTGTGTGTAGCTTGTGACTTACACCCTCACTGGACAGATGTAAGTAACTGGAAAAGTTTGGGGTTTGAGGCTTGGACTAAAGAAGTGGCACACTATGCCAAAGATTTGTAATCCTAAAACATTAAAACGTTCCGTGAAAAAAGTCACTTTTAAACCTGTGTTAGTGACAATACCAGAAGAACAATCTGTCACCGAGGAAAACCACTCTCTTCAGGACAGGACTGTCATCGACATTCCTGAAAGACCATTTCGGGAGGACCCTTGTGTGACTGAACCAAGGAATGTACAGACTCTCGGAACATTACACACTACTCCTACGATTTCACCTCTTGATCACAAAAAATGTTGTACAGAGACTTGTTTATATTCCACTATGGTCGTTTTGTTGTGTTTTTTATTCCTGTACTTAACCATATGGCTTTTATGTATTTTTGTCTTTCGTGTTGTTCACCATTAAAGATGACAATAAACGTGTCCTGAAAAAGTATAAAAACTCTTGTCTTGTCTGTCTTCGTGTCACAAGTGACATTTTGTTACACTACTACTATGGCTACCTCTACTGTCTCTGCTCCCTCTTCCTCCACTGTCAAAGTCATTGACGAACACGTAGATCGTGCTAGTTGGGAGGCCTTGTATCTTCGCCATCCCTTTAACATGCTCATTGCTGGACCTAGCGGTTCAGGCAAAACCGAATTTGTCAAACGTTTGATCGAACATAAACATCATTTGATCGATCGTCCTCCTCAACGTATCGTGTGGTGCTATAAAGAGTGGCAGTCGGCGTACAGCCTTCTGCGAGAAAGTCAAGGCGATTCCATCGTCTTTGTGGAAGGCATTCCTGTCGAAGACAACGGAATCGTGTCTGACCCTAGTCAAACTCATTTGGTTATTTTTGACGACATGTTAGGAGAAGACGAAGAAGAAATTAACTCTGGTTTACGCGCAAAGGGCATCATCGTAATGCCAGTGTCATTTACATTACCCAAAATTTGTTTCAACAAAGTAAAGCCCATAGTACCATCAGTCTCAATGCTCATTACTTGGTCTTGTTTAAAAGCCCTAGAGATAAATCGCAAGTACAAGTCTTAGCCAAACAGTTAGGAACGCCTTGGCTGATTCATGCGTACGACGATGCCACTCAAACCCCACACGGGGTATCCCAAGCCAGTTTCAGGTCCCAAGTAGACAAACCCTGTTCTAGCTAAAACATTCGCAGTAGGTAATCCTTCCCTATCCGTGGGCCATTTTTGAAACGTTTCCAGTCGACTGGCACAACTGCAATAGTTAGGCAAGAAAACAGGAAAATGGTATGGTTTGAACTTGGAGTTCTCTGTGGGTTTCTCACTCGATTCTTGCTGTGTCGAAGTCATCCTTCTTGTTGGTGACTATCGTCTTGGAACCATTTTTTTATACCAGCGTGTCCGTACGGTAAAGTGAAGTGATTGGGAAGCCGTACTTGCTTCTGGTACACGATTTGATAGACTTTTTCCAAGGGTCGACTGACGATTTGGTGTGTGGGTAAACGTACAATCTTGTGCGGTTCGTTGGTGGTCACTTTAAAGTTTCGATCCTGTCCAGACTGCAAGGCTTCTTTCAATATGCTAAAGTTCACCACTCGACTGGTGCGATGATTGAGAGTCAATCCTTTCACTTTACACTCCGTGTTCACATCTCCTTGTGGGTTACGGTATTCGTAGCCGTAATTTTTGGGACCGCCACTTGCAAAACTTAGAATCTTGTCTGGATGCTCATCCGTCCAGGCTCCTAAACGGTCTCCTTCGATGATCAGGTATGGTTGACCCAGGCAAGCAATGTAGATGCAACTGTCCGTGTCAAAATACAGTACACGATCTCCTAATAGTTCTAAAGCTTCGTACAGTTTTAAGCGAGCATGGGCTGTCACGTAAGCCGCAATGATGACATTTCCAAATTCGTCGGCTTCTACAAAGTTCAGTTCTTCTTCGTAATTGACTAAGAGTAAGTCCTCACGAACGACGTCCACGTGTTTCATGTATCTGGTTTTGTCGTGAATCATCTGCAAGTAGCGGAAAGGTTCTGTCAAATACTCCGTCTTGGGTAAACACGGTCTTTGTGCCATTTTACCCCACAAATAATTTAACATCACTTTGGCAAACGATCGCCTTCCTTCGTTTTTCTCGATGTGGTCTAAAGTGATGCCTTCCTGCTTCCAGTATTTGTCTTTGAACTTTGTTTGGTCTTCGGGAGTGTGACACCAGGAAGGATATCCGCTAGCTTCTTGTTTCAGTTTCAAAAAGGCATTCACGTAGTCTGCAAAAATGCCTTTTTGAGAATCATCGCCCTTGTGGTATTTTTCTGTCTTGGGAAAGTGGTAAATTTCGTACACTTCTAACAGTTGGTATCCCAAGTCCAGAGCTTTAAACAATTCCACGCTGACCCACGTTCCCGTCAAGGCGCGTTCTTCCTGAGTGTGCTGACAAGGGTGGTCTTGGTTGCACGTTTCAGCACAAGTACGACACAAGGGAAACATCAGTTTTCCTTGGCAATGATGTGGTAAAACAGGATGGTACAAATTCGTGGGAGGCAAGACTTTGCACTTGATCAATCCTTCGTATTGTCGAATATTGTCTACGTCGATGTGTTCGGTCAGCAGTTGCGGGTGCCCTGTGGGAAAGTGGCAATATTTGCACACGTACGGATACAGAGAACACACGTCCAAATATTTGATTTCTTCTCCTTTCTCTTCGTCGGCTTGGTACAGCAAACAGGTGGCATTCGTCCGTCCTCCGTACAAACTGTCCCGTGGGTTCAGAGGGTCCACCAGCTTGTAACTTTCCACGATGCGCTTAAACTCGGGATCGGATTTTAATCGCTGATCGTACTCGTGTTCCTACATTTCCACTACTTGGTATCCTTGCTCTTCTAACTTCAAGCGGCGCTGACAAGTGGCCTGGTACAAGTCTTCCATGGCCCGTTGTAAAAACTGGTTTTTAGTGTCATGTTGAGGGTAGCAGATGGGACATCCGTGAAATAAGCACCCGTTAAACTCGTACACGATTTGAGGGTTTTCTAAGTCCCAGCCGTCTACTGAATACCTTCCGATGGTCTTTTCGCCTCCTCCGTTGCGAGCGTGTTGGATCCATTTGTCTTCCTTCTCACACAAGTAATGTAACCAGCGTAGGGCTTTGACTGAGTATTGACGTTTGACAAAATTGGTTGTTTGAGGACTGATGACAGATAGGGTGTATTCAGGCATGAATCGTTGACGATACACTAAGGAACATGCTTTGGCAATGGTACAGGCTTCTGTCAAAGGATCGATCCCTCCGTGTTCCATGAACAGTTCTCGAAATTTTCCACAGCAGCGACGTAAAATGTCTACGTCGGAACGACAATATTTTAACATTTCTTCTTGAAAGTCAAAAGGGTCCGAAGCGTGAGTCTGGTACCATGCGTAGAAAGCTTCTCGTTGTT
The DNA here is from genome assembly GCA_016617855.1 of Megalonaias nervosa. Taxonomy (NCBI): domain Eukaryota; kingdom Metazoa; phylum Mollusca; class Bivalvia; order Unionida; family Unionidae; genus Megalonaias; species Megalonaias nervosa. The sequence goes on along the minus strand of JAECUM010093038.1, from coordinate 125,186 downwards.
CGGTACGCATGTTGTCGGGGTCGTAGTAGTGAGCCTCAGGCAAATGGGGTAGAACGGCGTGTTGATTGACTTCGGTATTGAAAAAGTGCGGAAAATAGCCTTTGGCCATTTCTGTCATGCCAAACGTTTTAGGCATGCGGCTCAAAGGCATAGCCAAGTAACTCATTGAATCTTTAAACTGTACTTGACCCACTTGCATGGAAATGATTTTGGCTCCGTTCAAAGTTACTTTCGGACGTTCGGTACTTTGTTCCGTATAGTATCTCAACAGAAATTGTCCATCGTATCCCGAGAAATTGTGAGCCATCACCGTGGCATGGCGATGACACTCTCCGTAACGTTCGATATCTTCTTGGCTCCACGATTCGTCGATAGGGTCTAAGATCCATTGGGCAAAATCGGCTAGTGTGTTCGGTCCTCGAAAGATTTTTTCACGTCCTCCAGGAATTTTGCTGCAGTGAGGGCAATGAGTCAAGATAGACTCTTGGATGCACTTCTCGCACGCTCGGTGAGCCACGCAGAAATTAGGAATGTGAATGCCAGTCTCTTGCATGCATTCGAAATCGAAAAAGATGAAATTCCCTTTCTTCTTCTGGTCATTATCTTCTTCTTCTTCATGTTTAGAATGGTATTTTTGAATGTAGCATTGGTGTTCCAAGTCCACGATTTGGCGACAAATGTGACATCGTTTCTTTCCTCGACAAATGTGTAACTTGACACTATTGGTACGTATGCCTTGTCCACAAGTAGGGCACAATCTCAAGAGCTGACAAGCACATTTCTGCTGTGAACCTTGCGTCTTTAGGTGTTGTTGGTAACAGGCAGGACTGACAAACGTGCGCTGACAAGCAGAGCAATGCACTCGTTCTTGTCCTTCGTCCAGACAGGGTGTAGAGGCTAAACATCCTGAGCATTTTGATCCGCAATGCTTGTGTTGCTCTCGATTGTTATAGCCATAGTCACATTTCTCACAGTAATAACCGTATCCTAGGAATGCAGTGATACTGGTAATGACATCAAAATGTTCGTCGTGATGATAGACGTGAATGTATTTTCCGTCTTTAAAATCTTTACCTCGAAACAACAGAGGTCCGCGCACTTCTTGAGGGTGTACTTTCAAGGTGTAACGTGGAGCCAAGACGTCTTGCAATTTTTGCATTTCAGGAATGCCACAGGGTGTGTCTTTAGCTAACCCCGCTTGCTGTAACAGGAGTTCTGCTTCTCTTTGTTGTTTGGCTCGGTCCGATCGTCGAATAGTTTTCCAGGCTCTTTTCCATTCTGCCGTGTCGTTCTTGTCGGCATACGTTTGTCCCACCACGATGGCACGGCCTAAACACATCTGGTCTTTTGGATTGTTAATTTGAACGATGCTACGCTTGAGGTTACGCAAGTTGTCTACCAACATCAACTTTTTTTTACCTGTCCCTTTGGGAAGAGACACGTGGGTCATGAACAGTGTCGCTTTTCCGTCCGTGATGTGAAATTTGTCATTGGATTGTTGTACGTGTTGAATCTTGTCCATGATTTTGGAAGGTGTCAATTCTGTTGGACTGCTAAACTCGATCCAAACGAGAGACTTCAAATTGTCGTGATGAATAGAAAGTCTCAAGCGATCGTCTTCTTTGGCTTGACATTGCTGTTTTAGTGTGGTTAACAAAGAATCCCACACATCGGCGATGAATCCTTCTGCTTTTTCCAAGGGTACGTCAGACTTGAAATCTTTAAACTTCACTGCGTACGTGTCGGCCGTGGTTCTAAATTTTCTGGAAGAGCGTTTGTCCGTCTCCCGAATATGGTAGTACTTTTCAGGGTTTACTGATGGTAATGGACTTTGATTTGGTGTAGACTCTTTAGGCTTCGATTCTGGTTCACTCATCTCATCTTCAAAATCGCTGGCATGAATTTGTGCCAAGACTTCAGCTACTGTGCGAGGCGATAAATCACGTTTCTGCCTCTTACTTTCTTCTTCTTTCTTTTCGAAATGATGCGATCGTTTCATCTTGACTGCAAAAAGTCAAATGACTACCTGTGAAACACCATGAACCCTATATATCTGTGTCAGACCAGGGCATATATAAAGGGCTAGTGACTCCCCTCTCAGTATTCATTTCACTCTCAATCCGATCAGCACGATGGAAGAACCCACACAGATCGAACTTCTGATTAGAGCATTGCGAGGTGTGATAAGAAAGTTTTCTTCAGACAAGCCGAAGGACTACTCTTCCTCCTTTCGAGATAAAAGTCAAGATACTTGCTATATCTGTCAGAACAAAGGGCATTGGGCTACAGAATGTTCTGATCGTTATCAAAGCAAGACCAGTGTCAAAAGAAACAAAAGTCAAGATACCTGTTATCATTGTCAAGAGAAAGGACATTGGTCTTCAGAGTGCCCTAAGAAACAAGAGGAGCAGGAGAAGGAGGAAGAAGAAACAGAGGTGACCTCGGCAAAAGAAAAACCCCGACACGTTCAGAAAGAGAAGACAGAAAAGAAAAGAAGACGAGAAAAATGTGAGGAAGAAGAAGACGAAGAAGAGGAAAAAAGTGTAAAAGTGAAGAAATTGAAAAAACAGAGAGAGTGAAAGAAAAAAGACACAGAAGAAATCTATGAACTTTTTTAAAAGTGTTGTGTTATGTTGTGATATTGAATTGTAAAAAAATTTGTAACAGAATAGACCAAACTGAAAAAACGTAAGTGTCTCTTGGTTTTCATTATTTAGAAATAATAAGGACCTACACTCATACACTCACAACACGTATATCATAGGGTTAAAGAAGGGATTTTGAGTTTTAATTGATTTTTGGCAAAATGAATAGTCACTCTTTTCGAGAGTATTGGGTAGCCCTGAAAAGGACTGTTGAGTGTTTGTTTTTTTCCTTAGAACAAACTCAGGAACGAGAATCAATTCGCTTTAACTGTCTTAAGCCTTTGCCACGGCCAAGGCCTACTTGTGGACTTGCTCCTGTCAATGATCTAGTAGATATCACTAGGGGTGGTATCTCTGGTGTAGTCACAGGGTTAGGTTGTTTGGCTCGGGAAGGTCTTTTTCTCTTGGGTCGTAATAAAGAAGTCTGATACATTTGTTTCAGACTTCTTAACTCGGCCAAAATGTCCAAGAGTACCGTGACCTTTTGACTTTCGCTGTTCTCCTTCTCTCCTAGACTTTGTTTCTTCTCTACTACTTCTTCTTCCTGTCGTTTCCTTCTTGCCTCTTCTTCTTCTCGCTGTTGCTGTTCAAGGAGAAATGCTTGCTCTGCTTCTTTCTGATGTTGTAAAAATTTCTCCAATTCTTCTTTCTGTCTTTGTTTAAAATCGTTGACACGTGGTAAAGAAGGAGAAAGTGGCGAAGGTACTGGTACCGGAACAAATTCTTGGGAAGAAGATAAAAAATCTACTAAATCCAAGTTGAAATCAACCTCTTCGGGAAGTAGCACTGTGTTCACTTTGGTAGCTGCTGCTATACCATTACTTCTCGTCTCCACAGCCGGTGCACCCCAATTCATTGTCTTCTTAGGTTCCGTCATGTTTCACAAAACAATACCGCATCGATTCACTGCGCACAGACGCTAGTGTGCCTATATAGGAAATGTGACGTCACAGGTAGTTCTCTTCGGATTGGAAGACAGACTCCGCGAAGTGACTGAATTTTGTAACGCGTGTTGGGATTGGTGAACCATTTTAATCCGTTTCGATCCGGTCTTCCACTATAAATAAACGCGGTTGACTTCATTCCCTTCACCTGTTCTCATCACAGAGAAGATGTTGATCGACGTAGAATCCTCTACTTTGGTATCATCGATGCTTCTCCGTACGGACTTACCCATGTATGTGAAAACAAAATGGACTGTCATCCGGATCACCGGTGCCACTATTTGGAAAAGAAGATGTTATGTGGAAAGACAAGCTGTCTTAAGCGGACTCTCATCTACGGACCAGAAGTGAGACACAGTTTAAGACAAGCTTTGAGAAATTTGAGGAAGAAAAGAAGACCTATGCAATGTCCTGTATGTTAACGGAATGGTGTTAACATAACATAACAAACAACGGTCCTTTTCAGGGCCACTTCCAATGCCTCGAAAAGATCTTAATTTTCATTTTGTCTCCAACCCAAACGAATATATAAAACCCTTACTCTTTTTATACACGAATACTCTTGATTCGTGTTTGTCTATAGCCCTCTCTCAGGTAGCCTGACGTCACAGTACTCCTCTTTTTGCTACATTGTTACCAGTGTGACGTCATGCCACCTGTTCCATTCCTCTTGTCGCTATACAGTCCCAGGGTATACTAGTCACTCTACCAAATTTCCATTGTCGCTATACAGTCCCAGGGTGTGCTAGTCACTCTACACAATTTCCATTGTCGCTATACGGTCCCAGGCTGTGCTTTCTTTTCTTGGGGCTATACGGTCCCAGGGGGGGTCTGTAATGCTAATTCCCATTGTCGCTACGGTATCCCTATTACTACAGAGGCTTCCTGTAAGAAACTGTGAGATCATATCTAAATGCTGCGTGGTAAATAAGTTAATAATATTTTGTTTGTTTCATTTTGTAGGTACAAACTATGCTATTTATTGCCCGAAGAGTTCAATCTTTTTCTGTAATCGGGTTACACAAAGTTTCGATATTGTATCTAAACAAAATCTTGTCACATTGTACGCTGGAGACTGGACAAAGTCAAACTTTGTACAAAGCGTGATGTTGTTTCTTAAGTGGTGTTGATCTTCGTTGTCTTCAGTATTAATTTTCACTAGGTTTTGTCGTTCATAGGTTTTCCAAAAAGATACAACTTTTCTTCTAGACTAAATGTACAAGACACCTAAAACAGCAATACCATCGCCAATTAGACAATGGATCATCCTGTTTGAGTTACGTGAATTTTATTATTTTTTCACTGATGGTGAACATTCACCGCCAGTGCAACGTGCGCCAAAGGTACATTTACAGTATCTGATAGTTATATTTTACTCTTGCTGTTCTTTTCTCTAACTCACAGACAATGCTTTTAAAATTCACTTGACCATTTTCCATGTTGCTTCGGCTACTAATGTATCTCGACTATTGGCTGTATAATTTATTTTTGTTGTTTAATTATCAAATGAAAGTCTGATGACTGCATCTTGAAATTCTGTATATCTTCACACAGAGAAATTTATACTGATTTTACCCCATTCATGTGGTGTACCAGATTATTCTTTATCAAATGATTTTAGCTGATTATTTGGGTTAATCTTTCCGATTTTTGGCTGTATAAGTATGTTAAAACTGTACATTGTATAAATATTGTCCAGGAAAATTGCACAGGTAACTGTTTTGTTGGACTGATTATTATATCTTCTTTCAACGAAATTCAAAAGAAGTATAAATGCCATCGTTGCAACAATATTTATTTTGTTTTCAATACTTTTTGTTTTGTTCTCAATCGCATAGACTCGACTGGAGTCTTTTAATGCTGTACCTATGTTGCAGCTTTTTTCAGATGTAGTTTGAAGCAACTGCTTATTTTTGTAATCATATCTCTTCTCATTTCTTCTGTATTGTCATTTACTATCATGCTGCGGCATTGTGCAAATTGCTGTCGCCATATGACGTTCTTTATGTGAACCATTTTGCTGCTTATGGTGATTTGTATGTATTTTCTTTTTTCATTCTGTTACTTTCAAATATAGGGCACGTTTTAACTCATATATTTAAATTGTACTATTTATCTCCACACCTGCCAGATTATATTAATGCAGCATCTTTGTAAACGTGAAAGGATTCTTGCTCCTACTAATTATGTATTGTGCGTCCTCTGTTCATTTTAATGGCGAACGATATGCAGTTTATTCGCAGGTGTAAATCGAGTCATCACATCATTTTCATTCTATGAGTATGTCCTTTATTTTGTTAATTGTTTTGGTCTTCAAGATCTTTTCAACTCGTAGGTGTCATCTCGTTTGTTACGTACCTGTAGCGTTGATAATAAGCATTCCATCTATATTCTCTCCATTCAAGCCTGGCAGTTTCTAAACAACCATGTAAGATAAATTTACTTGCCTGGCCTAAAATATTTATTCAGTAATGCAAAGAAGGTAGCCCTATTCAAAACTTGTTTTGTACTTTGAAACTCTTTCTAATTTTAAATTTGCGCATTTAAAATTTTATATGTTGTCATTTATACATACTTTTAATAAGCTCTGTTTGACATGAACTCGAAAACTGCATCCAACAGGAATGGTAAAATGATCATACTGAGCATGAATTGCACAGAAGATTTAAGCGAGCTTTTAAAACATAATTGTATGGCTAAGATACATCCAAAAGTCGATACTGATGAATATCTGACGTGATTTCTCAAGTGTGCATTTAATTTCAGAAACTTTCCAGATGTTAGTAAGACTTTCTCACCTGAGCTTTTTTGCACCTAACCAAAGTTCAGGTGAGATATATAAACAAATGCATATTTGTACATAATTTTTACATATTTATTATGATGTTTTCATGTGTTGTAAATAAGGAGCGAGTAGATAATACTGCACGGGCCTTACCCTTTCCACATACGAGTCCAAAAGTATTTCGAGAAAACATATCACTGTTAAAAATACTTGTAACCACTGACATATATTCAACAATGTGTGCATGCCTCTGGTCATCTACATGACTAATATAAAAGTCTTTTGTTGGGGAACCTTCTCGCTTGCTTGTATAATGTGCAGGTAGACTGTTCATTAAACTATTATCTGTTGACAGCAACATTGATGCTACCATGTTTAATGCACGAAATATTTCTATCATCTCTATCAATTCAGTACGGTGTAGCTTTATGCCATTATTCATGTCGTATTGGAATGCAAATTAGTGATGCACTTCACACAGGCTTTGCCATTTGCTATTTATCTTCATCGTCTGAACTCTATATTAATTTCATTGACTGTTTAATCTCCCACGAGTATCTCCAGTGATTTTCAACTTTGATTTATAATATTCTCGATTTCAAAGTGCAAACAAGATTGGTCTATTTTCTTGATTACCTACTACAGAGAGCAATAACGATTTTTCATTCTAAATTTTCATTCTTTATTTACAAACCAACCATATATCTGGTTAATAAATAACAAAATCACAAACGAAAAACTTTATAAAAATGGTAATACTAACCTAGAAAATATAGCAAAACAAGAACAAGTGTATCATTCTTTATTTATTTTATGAGAGAGAGGGACAGGGAGTATTCCAGTCACATCAAGTTGAACAATAAAACAATATTTAAAAGATGCAATAAGTGCGATTCAAGATAATTACATGGTAGTATAGACAGACAGACAGACAGATAGATGGATTAAACTTAATCATGATTCCACTGTAATCATTAATCTGCATTAAAAAATTCATATGCAATTTTTTCAATGTTATAATCGCTTTCTTAATGAAATAAACAATTCAGCGCATTTATAGGTATTGTATCTTCTCCCAAAATAAACTTATTTCAGTTTACTTCGTATATCATAATATGCCGTACAGTATCACCAATACTAAGCTGTGTCTCATTTAGCTAAACTCTAAACCCAATTTAAAAATACAATTTATCAGTGTTGAGAGAATTTCAAATATTATTATTAATTAATCAGTATTCACAAAGCTAGGAAAATGTACACATAAAAAATCTATGCTAATTAATTAATTGTCTCATTAACAAAGAAATAAATACAGTTGACGTCGATGCCAATAAAAGCACCTGAAAATAAAAGGTAATTCGATTCCGATTTTGGACGGAAATGTAAAAATACAGCTGAACACAATCTCTCTCTCTCTCTCTCTCTCTCTCTCTCTCTCTCTCTCTCTCTCTCTCTCTCTCTCTCAATATTGATAATAATCCCTGCAGAGTAATGTCCAAATATTGCTTGAAAATAAATACCGACCTGACTAGTTCCATTTTGGAGATGAAAGTACCAGCGTAAAACTGAACACAAGATAAAAAAAACTGAATACTATAATTACATTTAAATCTCTCTCTCTCTCTCTCTCTCTCTCTCTCTCTCTCTCTCTCTCACACACACACACACACACACACACACACATAAAATAAATGAAGAATTATACATTTTGCACGGCTATAACATTTCACAATTCATAAGAACTTAATATCACGGAAGCCACAAGTAACTTATTGAACATAATCACTATCCCGTGTTGTTTGTTGTTTTATTAAATCGGTTGCAAGCAACACTGTTTTTCATATGTGTATTCCATAGTCAATGAAATTAAAATGCTGCGTGCAAGTTATTCGCTTTCAGCGAAGATCTCAATGCGTCGAGCTAGAGTCTGGTTGAAAGAGACAACATCCGAAATTCTTACCACAATCGGATTTCCTAAGAATTTTCTTCTGTTTGTTGCAGTGACCTAATTTTCTGTGAGTTTCTTCAGAGACGGAGTATTTTATTCCTGTTTCAGTAAGGAATGGATTTAATTTTGTATTTGACAACAGAGGACAGATGAGCCTGAGCAAATTCCACCTTTCTACAGATCACGTTGTTGGTCCTTTTCTAACACTGTGTATCCTTATGTAGAGATCTAATCGCTGTCCCATAATTTCCAGAGTACCCAAAGTGGTGTTGGAATGAAGTTATAAGTCTTTATCGTACCCGACTGGTTGCGTAAAATTCCACAACACTTCATGTTGATCAAATATATACGTGTCAAGAATTGGATAACTGTTTTTAGGAGGAGAAATGAAATGAAAATTCAGTGGTAACAAGCATGGGTCTAAAAGTCAAATACGCAACTAACGATAGATCTTACGGAGTGTTATATATAAAGAATAGACTGACAAGCACTCAGTCGGGTTACTTCCTTGGTGTAATTCATTGTCGCCTTTTCTTTCTGTTGCAATAGTCTGTAATAATAATAATAATAATAATCGCAGAATGATTATCATTTATTACATTACTGAAATATTGAAATAATACTAAAACAGATACAGTTAGAAGAGTGTCGCAAGCTGGCTAAAATTCGCAAGAAAGTTTTAATACTGTATAAACGTTTATTCTTTTGATTACAAGAACCTTAGGAGTAACACGTCACGTGTAAATATCTTAGTTACCGACATTTCAAGGAAACAATCCTATATAAGTTTCACCAAAATAAATATAAATAATGGTGATTCGTGTTCTGAAAAACTGTCTTTACAACTCATCATTGCAGTTTGTACACATGTGGATATTACACAATAATTGATAATTCCTTTCAAAATTGGAGGCCAATGACCTGCTGGCGTACATCTTATTTATCTTTCTTTTTCCACATTATGAGCAAAATGCTTTGAATAGGACAGCAACACCTTTCTTCGCAATAAAATGACTGAGATATAGAAAATCAAATCTTAACCCTGTTGATACTGAACAATCTCTGCCCCCTATTTTTGGTAAAATTAGATCATCCCTGTTGTTAAGCCTGTTCAAAATAATAACTGTCATCATACAGGGCAATGATCAAACGTGTGTGTGTGTGTGTGTGTGTGTGTGTGTGTGTGTGTGTATGTGTGTATATATATATATATATATATATATATATATATATATATATATATATATATATATGCCGTAATAAGCAATTTATAGGTTTTACATTGTCCGTTCCTCTGTACGCTTTTTTTCTAATAAATCAGACGTGCGTGTTCTCCATGGGACATCAAAATGTGCTAGAATCACGTAATTTTTGTGTGCGATGTGAGAACTAATGCAATGTGCGTGTACAATGTAACTTTTGTTCCTTCCTTACCAGTGTATACATATAATGTGTATGCTCACACTAAACTGCATATTGTTGCACGCTGGTTCCATCCTCGATGTTGTTTGTCAGTAAAGGCGCCCCCTCTGAAAGTTATAGAAGATTATTGTAGACATCAAAGTATCCAAGCTTAAAGTCAGTTAGAAACGTATACAAATATGTAATAATAACTGCTTATGTATACACAAGATACGTTTATAACATAAATATGATACAAACCCATTTCGGTAAAACAAAAAAAAAAACCAAAACCCAAAAAAAATGGATTAAAGAAAAATAAGATAACGTCAAGATGGTTTGAAGGTGAAATCTGACTTGTATTAGGTGTCTCGACCTGGAGTGAAATTATTTCAGTTTGATATTTTCGGAAAGAAATTCCAAATTATGCTTCAATTTTCTATCATATTTATTACGCCCATTTAGCCGTTATGATACAAACTTTGAATAAGTTGTTGAAAACATTAGTCCGTAATTAGGGTGTTGATATTATGAAAATTTGCACGAACAATTAAATTTCATACATGTAATGAGGCGATCGGATGTTATAGCTTGTAACTAGTCTAACCCTTTGAGAAGATCAACAGTTTTACCGGCCATGGGTTAATTCTTCGTGTCTAAATACTATTAACACATCAGGTCCATACAGCAGACCCTCAATGAACTTTCTTATCAAACAAGGTTACGTTCTCAAACCCTCTACTAAAACCGTTAGTGACATCTTAAAGTATTTTAACTTAGAAAGTGGAATCAGAACAGTTTTCTAAGGCGAGTTATCTCTTTGAGCGATCTAGCGAATAATGTATACACACTTGGAGTGAAGAAAGATCATAAATGCCACGTTATTTGCGGAACTGCGCTTCCCATGTCTTTAATTAATGGGTGGAAGGTAACAATAATTAAAAATCATCTGAACTTAACGCTCAATAGTTCAATACATACTGCAGAAGGCGAAAACGATATTGAGCAGCTGCAATTCAAAATCGACATTGCTGTCTCAAAATACATCCTTTGGTATAAAAGTTAAAATATAGTGACCACGTACCCTTGAAAATGGCCTCCACTTGGTTCATTTGATCCACATTAGAAGTTCGACACACTTCTAGAAGCTTCTTAACACTGCCGGCCTCAGTTCCATGGTTCTGCTTCCTCCATTCAATCAGAGCATAGTAACATTTTTCAGTGGCATTTCTCCGATCTTCTTTGATGCGGTCTATTTGTGAGTCTGGAAGACCAAGTTGTTTTGCTAGTGCCCACCAATTACCTATATACCGCACAAGTTTGAATAACTCGTTGTTGGTTGGAACTCTTACCTTGGGTTTATCTTAAATTAAATAAGGATGTTTGTTTAATAATTCAACGCAAAATCAATTCAAACAACAAATATAAATGACGATTTATTTGGAGAGGAGTTCAAGCATTACTAAATAGCGACAGCCACCACCCTTGCGGGGTATGACTGAAAGGACAATGAAAATATATAGTTGAAATTTGTATCGTTTTTAATAGGAAAATGAATAACTACTGTGCATCGCGAGAAAAGTGTTGTATCAGTGTATGCCTAAAAGGATGTCTGTAATTCGTTTTATGCAAAACGTAAAATTAAATGATGGATTTTACTAATTTGTTCATTGGCACTTTGTTATATGTCTCTTTGAATAAATAACTTCATGTTCCCTTTTGAATAACTGGTATAAGCTCGAGTGTCAATTAGGTACTAACTGCCAGGTCACACTAATCATTCTCATGGGGTCATCTGCGGATCTTATCATATTTCTCAGGAGTGGAAATTTAAGGATCCTCTGAATATTTTCGACAATATTAATATCTAGACTCTGTGAGGGCCATGCCAAACAGTTAATGCCATCATAGGACTTCCAGTGATGAGTCCTCAGAGACTCATGGAATGTGACAGTTTGACGGGGTATTGTGTGTACTTCAATCAGATCTGACGGATCTAATTCACTTGTCAGATTCACCATAAAGTATGCCTGTCTTTTTTCCAGCAGGACACTGTCACCATGAACACCAGGCCTTCATGGCCAGCCATGTTTATTGAGGTTTTCTGCAGAACAACAGGTTCTAATGTTTGTTCAAAAATATATGTACTGCAGATTGAGCTTTTCCCATAGTGTTAGCAATACCTCGAGTACTCATGCCTTCCTTGTACAGTGCAGGAGGATGTTCACGTAAGGTGTCATTTCAAGTTATTTTATTGCTGCACGATTGGTTTACTTACGGTACTTAGCAGACGACATATCGAGTTCCGGATTGACCTTACCTGTATTATTACTATTTGCTTAGTTATGTATTAGTGCTCAGCTAATCGATAATGCCCAGTGGTTGAGTATTATTGCACAGCTTACACCCTAATGCAACGTAAACATTGTTAATGTGCTGCAACACTTTTGCCATGACGATCCACTATTTTATAACGTCTGTTTATCATATCATACACTGTTTTATAATTATTATCGAAATATATATTTACATATGTGAACAAAAGATAGTAACGTCTAATTTTAATGAAGCTCTTAATTTCTACAGCATCTACTTAATCTGTTTTCTCAATATCTTTATTCAAGTCTGTATTACTGATTGGAAATTCAGTACTATGCTTGAAGTGTTCCAGTAATCTGTAGTGCGCAAAATTTATCAAGGTTATCCACGTGATGCGAAAAACTTTATGAATATTTTGTTTTGTACAAGGACCATAAAATAAGCAAACTAAAAAAAAAAATAACGTAAATTTATTTTTCTTCCTATAGTATATTAAAAATCACTTTATCTTAAACTCGCTTGAAAAGATCTCGTATGAGACATCTTAATGGATATTGGAAGTAATCACTATTCCTATGAGATATCTTAATGAACAATGAAGGTAATCACTATTCCTATGAGACATCTTGATGGACAGTAGAAGTAATCACTATTCGTATGAGACATCTTAATGAACAGTGGAAGTAATCACTATTCCTATGAGACATCCTAATGGACAGTGGAAGTAATCGCTATTCTTATGAATTAGCCATCACAATATGGTGATAGAAAAGTACATAATACGTTATGTTGACAGTATCTTTGAAGAAAATATTACCAATTCCGAGTATGCTTTCTACATTCTGGGGGTCTAGTTCGGCTTCTATACAAACATTAAGTAGATGCTGTACACCTCCTTTACCTTCTTTTTATTCTTATTTGCCCACCAGTGTAGAATTTCATAAGCGATATTTTCAGTTTGTCTTGGATACTTTCTTTCCAATTGTTTAAACATTTTCTCCGGCATTTCAAGAGCGTTGCCCAATGCCCATGTATTGCTGGTCTCCCTGGCAATTTTATGCATCTCTCTGTCTGTCAGGTGCCTTGTGTAGACATGGTCTCGAATCATATTTACCGTGAATGGGATGAAACAACCTAGTATTATTAAAAAGGTTTTAATAATAATATGACTACTGGACAAACTTTAGCAAAAGAACCACAAATTTCACATGATTTGCCCATCTCCTAATATTACCCTTGCCATACTTTTGACCTTAGAGGGAGGGAGTTACCTTTCATATACGTGATAAAACGTCTAGTTATGATGTATATGGGACAGACTGTCTAGTTATGGTGTATATTTGACAAAATGTCTTGTTATGGTGCATATGTGACAAAATGTCTAGTTGTGGTTTATATGTGACATAATATCTAGTTTTGGTGTATACGTGACATAATGTCTAGTTACGGTGTATACGTGACATAATGTCTAGTTACGGTGTATACGTGACATAATGTCTAGTTACGGTGTATATGTCTGTAAAGATTCATGGTAATATTATCCGGAGATCACAAATTACAGATCAGAGAAAAGGTCACTCAGAAACAGGCCACAGTATTACATTTTGATTTGCAGTAACATTGAACTCTCAAGCTGATGGAGTGACTATGGTGATATGCGACACACAATCATTATGTACATCTAGGTAAAGAACGGTATTTTTAAATTATCGTCAACAGTTGCTGCTTGGATAAGAAAACGTGTAAAAGAACATTTACACTGACCTAAAGGTAGAGAACGTGAATAAGTTACACCACACACCGCCTATTCGTGATGTATATCTGAATAATAATGTGTCATGCAAATATCTTCAGTGGTCCACAGTTTGCAGACGGGACACGTGGACAGGTAAGATGTACATTCCCGTGCCGTGACATTGATCTTGAGATACTGGACACGACCGAGGTACACAACAAGCTGTCTATGGGTAATATTTCATAAAACTATCTTCAGTGTTTAAGAAGTTGCAGTCCGGACACTGAAACAGAGCAGTTACATTTCCCTTACTGTGATCTTGACCTTCAAGAAGGGGGCGTCATTGTAATTTAAGAAAACTTTGCATTTCAGACAAGAAGGCAGGTCCTAATGTTATATTTTGCGCTGTTGTAACCTTGATGTAGGGATGTGAATTTAGTATGCGACACACCCTAAAGCCATTATATCTGAATAATGTGTCATGCAAATATGTTCAGTGGTCCATATATATATATATGATTGATTGATTATATTATTACGCCGCACCAGCACTGTTAGGCTATTTAGCGCCATACAAAAGGTTATATGTAGGATCATTTAAAAGTGGTAAAAGGTTTCGTATCGACCAGCGATATAAAACCAAAGAGTTGAAGGTAAAACGATAAAATGGTAACGGTAATAAATAAAGCTTCCCGATCAACGGGGAATGTAAATGGTGTATGTTAATGAAGACAAATGAAAAGTTACTGAAACTAAGGGACGATATATATATATATATATATATATATATATATATATATATATATATATATATATATATATATATATAATTTGTATTGTGTGTTATCTTTTCTGCATGATTATTTGTACATCTGTATTGCGTGATTGACCTTGGGCATACCTGACTACTCACATGTGTTTGTTTTCTTTCTGTAAATTTCATATTACATAGTAAATATTTATCTATGATTTTGATTATATATTAAGATCTTTATTAATTGGAGGTAAACATGTGTACAGATGTTGAGTTTAAGGTCTCGTTTTATTTAGAAATTATGAATGTTATAGATGCAAGCTGATTACCAATTTGATTGGAAAACGACCGTCATCCGGACTCTGTTATTGATTCTTAACTTTTTATATAATTATTATTTACGTCATAATTACTCATTTCCAATCTAAGCATCATGATTTAAGTAATTATTTAAATTATTCATTGGAATTACAAAGTTATCATTGATTTAGGACTAAATAACTTTCATGGAATTATTGTGAATTAATTCACGCACATTTTGGATTATATCATTGCGATAAATCAAGATTGTTAGCACATTAGCACATTCCAGGTTACTGACATATCATGACATTCAAAATTGGAATTCATTTGGAACACCGCTGGAAATCATTCGGAACACTATACTTTTGGACTTGTGATAGAAAGTTTAGGACTATTTGGGAAGAAACTGACAATAGTCGAACTTCTTTTTAAACTTTCACCTTGTATTCAAGGGAAATAAATTATTTGTTAAATTTTGCAAAACTTGTTGGTTTTTGCCCTTTTATGTTACTTACTTTAAGTCCAAAGAGTCGTTATATATATATCCTTGCTCCCGTGTCATTTTGTGAGAGGAAATACTACTGGTAACCTATTGTTTATTAAAAATATTACATTTTAATTTCAAAAGTTTCACGTGTAATATAGATTCAATCTCAGCAAAATAATGTTTTTTCTTGTTTGTATTTTTTTTCTCTCTCTCGTTTTTTGTTTAGATCTCCTTATAACACAGACAGCATTGGATTAAGTGTAAATTGAATGTAGTTTCCTCTGTATCTGACACGTGTTTACTACATACAGCAGCAGAGAGCACTAGTATCTAATTATTGTCAATATTGTACAATAACAACAAATTAAAATTACCTTCTTCTTTTCTCTTTCGTCTGTACACGAAGCAACCTAAACCTGGGGAGTAAAAACAGGGTGGAATTTTATGACAGATAATCGAACTTTCTGAAGCCAAAAAAATAAAACATTACAACGAAACGTGCTGGAACGCAAAAGTAATTGAAAAGTAAATCTTGAAAATCAACGTAAATAGTACATCGGAAGAGTTCTCTAAATTCGTGGTGTAAAAGTGAACGTAACCAGTCAAAGAATATGCTTACAGCCAAAGCATATTCCATTTCTCGTGTAGTAAAGTTGCAAACATTGACAATTGCATTTGTAGGAATTGTTTATATATATATATATACTTATATATATATATATATAATAATAACATATATATATATATATATATATATATATATATATATATATACTATATATACAAATCATATGGCGAATAACAGCCCTTTCAATTGCACTGGATCCAGCAAGGGATCACGTATGTCAGGGACTGATTAAGATAAATGCAATAAACTGACAACGAACAGTGCAAAACTAGTATCTAACTAGCCTGAGCGCTTTCGACTCTTAATGAGTCTTTTTCAAAGGCATATACAAAACACAGACAAGACAAACAAATAAAACAGAAAAACCGTAGTGTTTGCAAAACTTTACATGGCTGTTTTCACAGGAATTAAACCTCCAAATGTATTATGTTTCAACTAGTTTATATCAACTTGTTGCGGATACTGGAAATTATTTGTATTAACCAAGAAATCGATGAGCCATTATAATGCAAAACACTAAAACATTATACAATGCAACACTCTACTAATTAAAAATATCAACGAGGAAATACACATATGTATGAATAGACATACAATTGAAAGCGATGCATATACATATTAGCAAACCGTCAGTTCAGTACCTATACCAACAACTGTTTGCAATAGTTCGAAACAAGTTGTTACATCATCTGATAAGACAACGGTTCTTACACCATTTATGGACACTTCATCGTCCAACGGCTTTCCAATCAAGCAATTATTGTCTAAATTCAATCATCACAACACAGAAGTGATTTGGAGTAATTATGGCAAACACATGGTAGCATATGGGTAGTAGAGAAACCCCAAACTGTTTAAACACCAAATTCATCCTCGATTTCAAACGAAGTAAGAAGAGAGAAAAGATGGACATTTGCAAAACAACAAACCGCTTAGTCAGAAAGTACATACACCGTCGATACTCACTTATAAGTCGGGTCCAACTGCAAACTGCATAATGCGATGGCAGATGTGAGTCTATGCGGTCTTTTAGTAGCAATCAGTAGAACAAACAGCATAGTCTCCGTTCTGCGGGCACATTAGTGTCTATGCTGTTTACAATGTAATCTTACTTATAAGCATGTATATTAAGCCAAAATACTGGTGACCTGAAAGCAAAATCTGACAGGATGCACTGGATAGGATATGCAAGGCCAGTGTTTAAAGCAGAATTTTCTTTTACATGCAAAAATATAAAAAGAAGAATAAACCCATTAAAGCTAAATTTAATTAAACAAGAATATTTAGATCGTCTACTTAAAATGTTACAATACCTATTAGGATGAAGAAAAGCAAAGGTACACCAACTGCTAATGGTACAACGTAGGGCTTCGAGTCGTCTCCTATTGGTGTTGTCAGGGTGGATGTGGTATAATCTGACGGAGAAATGAAAGCTGAAATACTACTACTACTACTACTACTACTACTACTAATAATAATAATAATAATAATAATAATAATAATAATAATTCGTATTGTAGAACACCGGCCCAAAATCACATCCAGTTTAATATGCGGTGCATGATTTCATGGTAGACTTACATATATGGTACATTTTACTGTTTAGAAGCAGGCAGGGAATAATAGTACTTTTGCTAATTTTCAAAGCTTTACAAATAAACTTAGCTAAATTTTGACATTAACAGATTATTTTTACTCATATTTATATATATGAAGAATATTTGGATCTTTTGATTTCTGTCAGAATTTAAATGTGTATATTTTCACCTTAGTCCTCATAAATAGGACATATCACAATAAAGTGATACCTGATACCCGTTCTTTGCTACATATCATACATATTCTATCTTCAAAGCCAATATACTCATATCTTCCTGTATTTGCTCTAATTGGTAAATTTCCTGCTCTTAACCAACCAAAAAGCTTACCTAAATAAGTCTCACCCAGATCATCTAAATATTTTGCCGTGTAAAGTTACCATTAATGTATTTATAAAAACGTAATCTGTCCATTCCATTAATCTCATCAGTCAGTTTTTGCATGAAATTATCGTTTCATCGCTGGATAAACATTTTACTACTACTACTACCAAAAACAATAATAATATTTACAAGAAGAAACAGAATAAATAAATAAATAAATAAATAAATAAATAAATAAATAAAACAGTCACAAAATGATACCAAATATTGTCGTAGGCATACAATTGCTGCTAAGCAACGCGACTCTAACATCAACCCATATCTGTACAATTATTTTCATCTATGCTATTTTAAGTTACTTTTCAAATCATATGTTATCATATTTGTTTTCATCAAGAGAGAGAGATCGAGATCGAGAGATCAAGATCGAGAGAGAGAGAAATCAAGATCGAGAGAGAGAGAGAACTGTGTGTGTGTGTGTGTGTGTGTGTGTGTGTGTGTGTGTGTTACCATTATTATTTGACACGGATACAGTAGCCGAACTCACATTGCTTCCTTTCCCTGGAGTTGTGTTCATTCTGTAAATGTAGATAAGAAGAAAACGCAATTCTTTGGAAGTCATATTCCACCCGTACCCCTATATCCAAAGCAAACAAAATCTCCGATTTATTTATGTACTTTTATTTGTTCCTTTACATATATGTCAGTCAATACATTTTTTTTTTTTTTTAATAATAGATCCATTTAATAGGAAATAAGTGTAAACTGTGATTTTGTGTCGTTGTAAGGAGGGAGAGACTTAGGATTTAATATCATCTTACTTCTACAATATTGTTGCCACAAATATTGTTATTCAAGAAATTATTTTAGAATGCTAAACAACTGAACAAATACTGTGATATACACAAATACAGACGCAATAATCTCCCTTATTTAATAGAATGTTTGTGAGACAGTTGAATCTCATATTTAACAGACTCGTGTGCATTGACTGTCTTTTATCCGAACTTTTAGGCACTGAAAACCCATTTTTCATTTGGAATAGGTCACACGAAAATGTAACTATTATTAAAACAGACGCTGTGACATAAATACTAATTTCTGATGAAATTTATGTAACCTGTCCAATAATGTTTGCAAAGAGGGAATCTATTCCATGAGTTAGGTAAATTTAGTTGATATTCATGTAAGATCATGTTTATTACTTAACAAAAATTAGACTTAAAGAAACATATACACAAACTTTGTGCGATGAAATGATTTTAAAGTATATTTAGATGTATCAAATATTACGCCTTTTCAGTCTCAATCAGAACGTTGTCGACCTTTTCGTCACCTTCCAGAAAAAGACTCAGAATGTTAATAGTGACCGGAGATTGTTTTACAGCGTTTTTGATGGTCTGTCATCAATAATAAGAACATAAGAAACTAGCCTAAGGCCAAAGAATCAATGACATTTTCAATTTTTTTCTTCATTCAAAAGTTATACGAATAGTATTAAACAAAAATGAAATGCAAGTAATTTATTAATTATTGAAATGTTGCCGATGTCATTTTCAATGCCTGTCTCCCATTCGGAGGATCTATTTTCACATATCTAAGCAGATATTTGACCGCCAAACACACACTAATTTGGGAACTGTTACTAAGATTATCTTTGATATCTTCCATATTCAGAGTTATTCAACTCGCATTGCAAAGAGAAGAGTGTTCCAATTGTTTGCAGTTCAAAAACTGCTTTGCAAATGACGTCATAAGCAAAGCTACTGCATACACAAACCTTTTGACCCCGGGATCAGCCTTCTTTATAAACAGTCACTCCTGTTATTTTAACTATGAACTTCTGATGTAAATATCGGTTTTATTATGACAGCGCTAATAATGCTTAAGCATTTTGTACTTTAGCCGTTTCTTTTGGCAACTTCTTTTTCCCAAAGCAATTGTAAACCGATAAAATGCCTTTCAGCATATTTCTTGCAAATTTCAACGTGTGGTGATAGTGGCGTTATCCAAGCTGTACGTGGAGGTAACTCATTGTAAGGAGTTTGAATGCAGTGTTTGGGACAGTCAGTTAATATAACAGACTGGTAAAATCTCTGTCTCGCGATTGGTTAGTCAGTTATGTCATTTCCACAATGGCTGGTTTGGTAGATTCACATCAGCGCGGTTCATAATTAGATAAAAACGCACGGAGATGCCATACTTTCGCTAAGATAGTGGATGCTTGTACCTGTGGTCCCAGGACCACCGAAAGTGTGACTCAATTGTCGTCGAATATCATAGGTGTGGAAACAGTCAAATCTCAACTTTTGATTCGGTTATAGTGTATCTCGACGTGGTCATGCAGGCGAATTTACTCATCTTAAATTAAATATTAATTGTTGTTCTAAAACTTAATATTAACGTAGTTTAAACAAAGTCTGTTCAATCCTGATTATTGAATGCTTTTCACCGTAACTGTCATTAAAAAATTTCCAGACGAAAAGTTTTGATCGCTATGGACGTCAGGCCTAATCGTCACAATATAGGGTAGTACGAATTTTATTTTCAACATTTGTAGCTTTCATTGTGGCATCACAGCGCACGACATTCAATCCAGTTTTTCTGGATCACACTTTCACGTAAAAGGTCCACGTATTTTAACATTGGCTTTTGCCTTTGCATATGTATTTATTGGAGCTTGAAAATAATGACATTCCAAAGGAATATGAATTTAGGAGGATCCAAATAAAGTGAATAATCACCATGTAAAGGTATGTATAATCAAATTCTAAAACATGAAAGCCGTTACTGAAATAGTCGGTCCAGAATGTATATCTGATACATATGAATTTTACTACAGTCAATGACCTCAATCACACAGATATGACGCAATGCCCGGAAAGTTTAGAAACTACAGTTACTGGTTGACAGCTTGACATCTACAGGTACGATAGTTTTGTACTTTGTTTAAAGAGAGTGCTTGGTAGTTATCTGCAGCCTCACAAGTACCGAAAATGTGATGTGGTAGTCAGCAAATGTGCAATCTCATTCTGAACATCGCCTCTTTCCGTTTCGAGTTGAATTGCTGACAGTCTCAATCAGCGACTTTCATATGCATCCAAACAACTTGTTGACCCAGTTTCTCCCTTATGTAACATTTAGTCTGATAGGATGCATCCAAATACGTTTTTTAAGTTTGACTTTACCCATACAGCAGACACAGAGCTATAAATAGGGAAAGGCCAAGTCAAAGACAACAACAGAGCAAAGAAAAAAATTAAGCACTGTATTCACCTGAGAAAACCTATATATTCAAAACAATTTCTTTTAAAAGAAAAAGCTGACAGCAATTAGTTTGTTAATAAGAAAGTTATTCGTTCATTTGTAAGAAGAGTACTTAAGAGGATTAAATCTTATTGGATTACATTTATAAGGAATTCCATATGAAAACCAATATGGTGAGAAACCGTAATAGTTTCGTTCCGCATGCAAGAAAGAGTTGTGTATAATCTAAAGTGACTTGGAAGTAACTTTAGTGATACTTGCCAAATTGATTAGCTTTTGTAGGACGAATATCCTCCTAGAGATAACTGATATAGATCCTCATGATGGAAGACAGACGTTGTAAATAATTTTCACGACGTTTGAAGTATAACTGAAATACTTGCACACATTGAATATTTAATGTAAATCCAGCAACTATTGAAGAAAAATAAATGGAGAAATCAGTTTTGTATAACTTCAAACTACTGTAACGAGTATAAGAACAGCTAAAAATGGCTGCTGTTAAACGCACACCCCACACGGTGGATCGGGAAGGCTGTGCCATAACACCAATTCCATAAATTCCTTGCGAAAATGCCACCTGAAGAAAGACACTTGCCTTGATAACTGCGTCACACTGAGTTAAAATTGCAATTGCTGCAAAAGTTTTAGTGAAGTATAGGAAGATTTTACCAAAAATTATTACAGCGTAGTAACGAAGCACAGGAATGATGATGTTACAAAACATAAGGTGGCAGACACTGCATTATATGGATGACATCGCAGTGAAGTGCATCTGAACCGCCATGCACTATCTAGTTCTTTTTTAGTTCTTTGAATCTGATCAACGAACTCGTTTACTAATGCACGGCGACTGTGTGCTATGATTTAGATTACCCAGAGGTCAAACCAGCCATACAACAGCGATCTATTCTTAAAGAGCATGAGCTGTGAGAAACGTGACATCAACTGTGAGATTATGTTCTAGTATGCAACGGAAAAGGCCGAGGACGCTCTGAGTATTGCAGTTGGTTCTCTTCACAATGGACAGAATATCAACAGCTGCAATATGGATGTAAATTTAGTGGTAAAATGCCACCTGGGAAAAGTTATATACGTTTGGTGTTATAAAATATAATGTGGCAAACATACCGATATATCGCTGACGTCACAATAAAGCGTATTTAAAGCCAACATACATAATCTTGTTCTCTTTACGTTGTTGATTATTTAATTGCAAACTCTGAAGTA
The DNA here is from genome assembly GCA_016617855.1 of Megalonaias nervosa. Taxonomy (NCBI): domain Eukaryota; kingdom Metazoa; phylum Mollusca; class Bivalvia; order Unionida; family Unionidae; genus Megalonaias; species Megalonaias nervosa. The sequence goes on along the minus strand of JAECUM010093038.1, from coordinate 102,818 downwards.
GATGTATAGTAGAATCTAGTCAACGTGCTGATACACGAAGACGATGTACACAGGTCTAGATGACTCAGTGGCCAAAGCAGCCTTACGACAGCGATATATTCTGAAGCAGGACTCCTCAACTTATAGCGCATTTTAAAAGCTGTCATGCAAACTTACTCATTTGGCGTGACGTGTAAATTAAAGTAATTATACCAAAATCCATCGTCTCATTCATAAATATCCATTTTAAGCTTATGGATATGCCATTAAAGTTCTTTGCAAACATTGATTTTACAACTGAATAGATGGCATCTGTATGTATAGGGTTTAAAATATCACATTCCTGGATATATAGTCCCGATAAAAAAGTTCTAACAATGTGAACGCAAAAAATGAAAAAAAAAAAAATTAAATAAATAAAAACCAATTTAAGGAGCCTGAGAGCCATGGTGTGGTATATAAATGTTTTTAGCATTTTGTATCTATATTCTATGAGATTTGATTTTATTAAGGAGAAATAGCAGCCCAAATATTCTCCTTCAGAAAAGTTTTCAGAGATAACAAGAGAACAAGTTATTAACGGTGCATTATCAGATTTTCAAAATTTAGTACTATATAGGTACATTACAATTCTAATTTGCCAACCTACCGTGTCGTCTGCAATAGTGATCCCTCTCATGTATAACTTTAAAGGTCCCTCTTAACAGATTGATCGACAAAGACTCCCGTGCTAAACACGAGAGAGTTTGGCACTATTATACTCTTACTGGAACAAAAACAAAATTGTTCCAAACACTTCTTGTCAGGCTGTTCATATGAAACTAATTAGTATACCCTCTGTATAATTATCATGTGATCGACTTTAAAAAAAAAACTTATTCCTGACCGTGAGAGGAGGTTTCAATAGAAATCGCTGTTTCTCGATAAGATCTCAGAATAAGGCTATCTGTTCTTAACAAGTGGGCATTGCTTAGAAAATAAAAGCAGTAGATAATTTTTATTTGAAATATACTCCCATTATTTTAATATGTTAAAAATAATAGTTATACAAAAATTGAACAAGTAAATAAATAAATAAATAAATAAATAAATAAATAAATACGTGTTAGAAAGGAGCTTGTAATAACCAAAACAGTGAACACCGATAAAAACTAGTAGGCCAAAGCAGGAATGAAAATAAACTTTCGCTGTATTGGTAAAAAAAAGGAGTGACAAGTCGGAGGAAGCCACAGAACCACAAATAATTTAACTGTTTTAACAAAAGCAACAGAATGCTTGCACAAGCGCACCACCACATTTGATATCTGGAAAATAGCACCGTTTTACTAAACAATAGGCGATATCAAAACTATTTTACCTTTGGCAGCACTGTTGCACCCTTTTTACCTGTGGTACAACGGTTACACATACAAGTTAATACATAATTTATTATTCCTAAAATGTGTGTGCAATGATTGATGTATATTGATCAACACGTTAGAAAGAGCTGATAAACGATACAAACAGGCATCTTACCGATAGTAGAATTGTCAGTGAATAATGTAAGGTTCAGTACCCCTATTATCAGACTTGCCTGTTGTTCGATTATTGACCAATAATATTTACGTCTGAACGTTATTGAAGGGAATTTAAAAAAAAAAAAAAAATCCTCCACAATGTCAAGTTCATAAAAGAACGGATGGACCAAAATAAGGAAGATGTGTAGTGTTGGGGATGCTTATCTAGGAGAACGTGGAATCAGTAGCTTTAGTAACACGTATGACTGCAACTTGCATTTTATTTGATAGCAATTTATAGTTATAATGAAGCATTTAAGCAATACTTTAGTGATCGATCCGTTTAATTACGTACTGAAAATGATACAAAAAGATTATTCAAAGAAATGTATCAACATTTCGTTAACTCAAAAATGAGTTTTAACATAGCACTGAATTATATTCCTGCAATTTTGTATTTTTTAGGATCTCATTAAACACACACACACACACACACACACGTGTGAGTGTATATGTGTGTGTTTGTAACTATGAATGTTGATGTGTCTGCCATGATACAATGACGTAATTTTGTTATCATGTACCTTGCTCGTATATATATATATATATATATATATATATATATATATATATATATATATATATATATATATATATATATATATGTTGTTCGTCTTTCGAGTTTGAAGATGACCATGACATAACTAACTGGTTTTGTTTTGATTTTGTTCGCGAGTGGCTGATCAGGCTAATTCTTGCTCTGAACTGTCTCTGTCACACTTCACAAGAGATGTCGCTTGGGTTTGCTGCATGAATACAGGACGTTGCTCAAGCTTCTGCACTGCCTCTGCAATTCTTCTCAGTTTAAAGTTTGTAGCGACAATATGGATGAGATTGTGCCATACGGAGGGATCCTATGTGAGATCTTCCCAAGACTCAGGCTCAATGTTGAAGTATTTCTGGGACTTTGAGAATCTTCGAAAAATCTCTTCTGACCACCCTGAGATCCCTTTCCCTTATTTGGTTCGCCGTAGAATGCCTTCTTTGGTTGACCCTCTTCTGACATCCTGCCCATATCAAATGTGCTCCAATAGTTTTCACTTCATTGTTCCCTTTTCGCTTGTACAAGTGGATTATGGATACATTATTGTACTCCTGTGGTATAGTTTCTGTGTCCACATCAACTCGAAGAGTTCACTTAGCTTCTGTGTCATGTACGAGATGAGAAATATCGGGCACAGATGGGCCACAATCATCATGAACATACTCAATACTGTCTATATATATATATATATATATATATATATATATATATATATATATATATATATATATATATATATATATATATATATATATATACCAACACGAACACATTTGTTTGCAAATAGCACGCATTTAGTACAATTGTTAAACGTAAGCGTTGTCTCACAAGATAGGGTTATCAAATTTTCAAGACTGAGAAATTACTTGACTACGTAATATCTAGTTTTATATCTGAAGCTATTGATAATACATGCACAATACTATATACGTGTCTTCTTCTGAGACAGCAGATTAAGAATGTTTTTGATATAGCGTTGGAATACCTGAAGGACGTCAGACAAAGACGTATTCATACTCCAAATATATAGTTCTTTTCCCCGACTCAGAACAAAACACGAGTACAAAGTTCAAATCTGTGAATCTGAAATTATTGATATCTGTGACGGACAACAGTGAAAACACATGTACATAGTTCCTATTTTGGTATGTGATACGGAAATACAGATCGAACAACCGTATCGAACGCCTGATCAAACACATAGGCTTTAATGGGTGTGTAATGAAACTTAGTTCTGAATGCCTCAAGTGTTCCCTTAAATAATTCCCACATATTTTGAAAGCTTTTTCTTGGAAATAAGTATTAATTTTAGCAGTCCGTTTTCTACTAAAAGCCTGGGCCTTTCACCTGAAATGTTGAATGACTTTCAGGCTCGATAAAAGTCTATGTTTTCATTTTTGATTTTGCAAAACAAAACTAATTCAATCATTTATGTTAATGTTTACTTCATACTTGTGGATGTGTCCTGTGATGACCAAAACAAAAGAATAATTTTGTATGGAAAAAGTGCAACTTACTCAATGACAGCGCATTCGCCATTATCATCTGGGTACTGCATGCCTTCTGGGCACAGGCGCACACAGGAATAATCTGAAGGAAAAAAAAATACATGTTTTGGTCCTGTGTCTTACATCCTCAATCTAACTCCCACAAAGAGGGCACAAGCTCAAGTGAGGATCTCATATCCTTTTATCATTACACTAGTTGTTCCCACGAGATATTATAATTACAGTGCAAAAAAGTTTGATGTATGCAAGAATGATTCAGTCCCCCACGACTTAAAAAAGGAATCAAACCAACGCTATCAGATGAGCACCATCTTGGGCATGCAATTCTTAAATTAAAGGAATTCAGCTGCTAAGAAATGAAAGCCTTGCATACGTACTCATTATTAATTCCGGATTCTAGAGACGTCGACGATGAAGGGGAACAAAACTGAAGGGAAAGATAAGGAGGTGGAGGAGGAAGGAAAAAATAAAATGGAATCTTGTATACTTACTTTGAAGTCTTGTTCCTTCACACGGCTGGTGTGAACAATGCACGTAGTCGTGGTTTTTGGAAAATCCCACGCTAACCCCTTGAGATGCGCGTAATGTGTAATCTGACTCTACATAGTTCCGCTTATAGTCACACCTGCATCTTCTATCAGTTGTCTCGTTGCCTGGTAACCACTCCACCTCCCCTTCATCATTACAATTTGAGCGATCATAAGCACATATTTTTACGATTGTATTGGACGACCTGTTGCTTGGCTGGTAGGTGTCCCATGGACATTTCTCTATTCTCAGTTTTGACATCTCGATATCAAATACCATGTAGTGTCCTGGTTCATAAAGGGTGAGAACTTTATGTTAAGCAAATACTTTATATTTTAAACAATTGAGCACGAATTTATAAATGAGATTTTGCTTTATTTAATATAAATTTTAATGTAAAATATAAGCAATTAAACAATAATAAATTCCATGCCATTTTAGTCCCCAACACGCACACACACACACACACACACAGACACACAGACACACACACACAGTGACATATTTTCATTTGTCACAGAACATTATTATTTTATCATAAGCATTGTAATGGAATATTTACAATGTACATAACACGTGGTAGCATATGTCGTACATAACACGCGGTAACATTATTATTCTGTACTTAACAGGTGGTAGCATAATTATACTTTACAAAACATGTTGTAACATAATTACACTGTGCATAGCATGTTGTAACGTAATTATTTTGTATATAAAATGAGGTTACATTCTCATACTGGATATAACACGTGGTAACATGATTATTCTATAATAATATGTGATAAGACAAGCAAACTGCACATAAGATGTAGTAACATAAATATAGTTTGCAATCTGATGGTAACATAATTTAGGGAAGAGAGAATCCTTGCCACAAATTGTATACAACATTTTATATGCCTTAGAAGCACAGATAGTCAGTGAATACATACCTTCCTGAACATATACAGGTTCCATACATAATTCTTTATAAACTCCTTTGGTTGTTGTTGGTAGGCAGTGGTACCAGTCCGTTGCAGTGCAGTTCAAAACAACCTCTCTAATATATCTTTCCCATGTGTCAAAGTCAGAGCACGTTGTCTCTGTTAGGTGACCATTTGAGAGGCTTGTAAACACTAGGAACTGAAAAATGTCACCAAAGGTTCATTTTAGCCATACGAGTAAATGTGTACGTACGGTAAAAGCATTTGAGTCGATAAAATATCGGAACGAGATTAAAACAAATAAAAAAGTCTTTGTGTTAGACAACGAGGCATGATTAAACATAGGATATTTTCAATGTGGATCCTAATTAATTCAGCTATTATCTTGAATGGCAAAGTCTGGCCAAGTTGACCATCTAAGACATTTAGTCTACGATACACAATGACAGTATTATGATAGAGTCCTATGTCATAACGGTCATGGGAGTAATCTGAGGTAATTTTGTCACTTGGTATGATCTTTGTCCTTCATGTTATTGCTTTTTTCAGAATTAATCTCATCTCAGCCACGTGTGGATTCTTCTGTTGAGCAGTGCAATCTTAGGATTGATCTATGTTTTATCTATGTTAAGACCCTGTAATCAAATTACATATGTGTTAAAATTTAAATTCTTCTAATTCTTTGTTTCATTTTTATTTTATTTTTTTACCACTAAATGTTATTATTATTATGGTGATGATTATGTTAGCAAGGTCTAATAGTTTGTTAGAAACATCATATTTATTTAAAAAGTAAATGTGACTCGTGTAAGCACGATTTTTGCATGACGGTTTTTCGTATCAAGTAAACAGTGAGAAAGAGCTATGTAAATGATTGGCTGTGACCACGTTATTACTTGTTTACGCTTTTGTAATACTCAGAGTGATTTCAAAATCACGTGTACCTCGTGCGTGTGTACATGAAACGACGTATTTGTTTCTTTTATATGCTTAGTTATCGGTAAGAAAGTCTTAGTCATAGTCATAGTCGTAGTCAGTCATAGCTGAGAGTCACATCATAACATCTTGTAGAGTTTCTAATACCTTAGGGAAAAGGTATTCCTGTGCGGAAAAGAGTTGTTCGTTCGTACGTATGTAAATCAACATGTGAATTGTTAGTGGTGGTAGCTGTACTTTATCTACTTTCTAAATAATTATTTTCCCTGGAGAACAACACTACTGGCTTTGGACAAAGACATTTGATGAAATTACTTCTAAATCGGAACAGAACAATACAAATTGTGCTTTACAGTGAAAACTCTGGACCTTCTGTGTTAGCCTTCGTCTGACTTCATCATCCGCCATCTTGGAACGGAACTGAGATTCAGACTGTATCAATTTGGAACTGTTTATTCACAGGACTTATGTGTTTTTACAAATTTAGAACATATTTTTGGATCTTCTTCGTAAATCGTAAGTCTTGCTTCATATATTTACCTTTTCACCGTGTTTTCTAGGGAAATAAATTATTTTTGTTAAAATTTACAAAGCTTGTTGTAGTCACTCTTTCTTTGTGTTACTTTGAACGAGCCGATACGTAACATCTACAAAAGGCTAACTTTATATGTGAATCTTACTTAGTTTCAGATAATGACTTTTCATATGTAAAAACCATAATACGGACATAACAAAATGAAAATAAAACATTTTATTTTATGCAACAGTTTGCATTTTTAAGTTCCTTCTGTAGAATTTGAAGAATTTATGTACATTAAAACTTTTTAAATTGAATGAGTTTAAATTTTAAGCAACTGGTGATTTCAAATTATGAACACAGAAAAGTATTCTGTAATGAAGAGCAAGCATTCATTTATTACCTAATTGTTTCACTATTAGTCTATAACAACAGTTACGTCGGTGTTTTTTTTACTATTAGTGAAACTCTTGAGGATTGTTCATTAATTTTAATTTTCATAGCAAACTTTTAAATAGTTCATTACCTTTAAAGTTCATATGTATTAAATGGCTTTACCGCACCTCACCACATCAGTGACTATGTTATCCCAACTAAATGTATATGTTCGAAAAACTTAAAAATGAATTTCACAAAATCTCAAGATGATAAGCCCTTCGAACTAAATGTAAACGTGAAGTAAACAAAAAACCTATAAAACGTAAAAAATGTAAAGATTGTTTAAATGTATATAACACAAAAGATAAAGGTAATACATGTAAAATCCTAAATAAAATTTAGTAAAATGTCTTGTATAAACAACATTCCCTAAACAAGTCTAAGCTGATGGTACGTCGTCATACAATTCCTCAAGGAGGCAACATCAAAATAGTCTGTCTTGTAGCCAAGAACGACGCACTCGACAAGAATCTGCACTACTGCCAGTGGATTGAAATTATTTCCTACACAATATTTTTGGCGGTTAGATAGGGTCTTTCTAGGGTTGAAAATGGTGTGTTTTAGCGATTTTCACCAGTTTGTGTGTGTGTGTGTGTGTGTGTGTGTGTGTGTGTGTGATTATAAAGGGTAATCTCAGAAAGATCAGTTTTGAAGTGCCAATCTTTATACTGGTTCTGTTTCTCCATTCTACGTCGAGTTTGAAACGTACATTTGCTAATGGTCATGCAGCTTTATCATGATAGACAATGACTTCAGAGCGGAGAAGGCACATCAGCAACTGCAGTCCAAGTATTCCAAAGTTGTTTACTGCAAATGAGCATTTAGATCCCTTTCAGGTTTATTACATCTGATTTTAAATTTAAACCTAAAATTGATTGATGCTGCTCTTATCCTGAATGAAAACATCACAGGAGCAAAGTATGATTAAGAAATTGAATCCTCATGAAACACAATTCCCCACCCCCAACTTTTCGTGCATATTGTTTAACAGAAAAATACAATTTTCAGTACGCGCCTTTCATCCTAACATTGTGAGTAATGGCAATAGACTGGAATTTGATATTGTCATCAGATGTCTCCGATGTTTAAGATGTCTAAGATTCATATTATAATGTTACCACCGTAAACTAATCGTAAGGTAAATAGGATCAAAAGTCAAAAAGTGCAAATGCATATTTTTTTTTTTTTTTTTTTTTTTAAGGCTAAACTGTGAGGCATACCAGCTTGTAAAATTGTTATTCCTGTACACTTTCTGAAGGAAACACTTGGAATCCCATGCGTTTCTATGATGGTCTTTATTGACATATTTTGTGGCATACAACTGAAATTTCATATACGTGGGCAATGCCAATGTCACGAAATGCACATCTAAATGACACTTTCGTGAGCTCACAGATTCATTGCGCACAGCAAGGAATGATGTGCACGGTATTACACATAATCAAGCACATTATAACGTAGTAAGGAGAGATTTTGACAAACTTTGCAATTCTCTATAAGCGACCATTAATCAGGATGGACCGTGAGGTAAATGTTTCACTGAAGAGACACGCATATTTTATGTCCATATTTCTATCTCGTTATTTACAGTGATGTCATGAATACACGATTCCCCTCTCTCAGCTTTTCGTAATTATGCTCGACAGAAAAAAAATAAAATTTTCCTGAAAATGTGAATATTAGGCGATTCTGTACAGAAACACACTTGTGCTAGTTTAGTTTGAAATGAAGCTTTGACCTAAAATATTCATGAACTGCAGCCCATTTTCTCACAGCTCTTTTTAGAGTGTTTAATAAATTGTTAATAGGGATGATTTTGTGGATATCGGTCCCTTTAAGGTCCACTAACCTCTACATTAAAACTAAATCCTGAACGCGGAATGACGAGTTAATGATTTTCACGTAATACTGAAATGGGGGTTATGGTGACTATAAGGATGGAATCACAGAAGGATCAGCTTTGTCGTGACCATCTTTTGCTAATTCGGTTTCTTCGTTAGATGCATGATACTAAGGATTATGAAGCTTTATTTTGGTTGTAAGTGGCTTCAGAATTGAAATGGTACATTCTCGACAGAATCCTAAGCTGAAAACTGTTTAATACTGCCTAAAGGGTGGCACTGACAGCTGTGAGTCTCGCAGTTGGAGATAACTTTATTGTACAAACGGGGGCCCCGGATGGCCTAGTGGTCTGAGGCGCTCACCTTCAAAGACCAATGACATCTCATCGCTGTATGCGTGTTTTCTAGAGTCTGCTTGGCTAACGTCGATATGTTCGTAGCTTCCCGTTGGTCGGTGGTTCTTCCTGGTGTTTTCCCGTGTTCTTCCACCACCAAATATTAAATGGCGTGAACCCCACCCACCCAAAACAAACAAGCAAACACACATGCAGAGTGACCAATGACGCGTAGTTTTTCAACAATTGGTATGTTAAGTATCTAATATAAGTTCTCTCTCTCTCTCTCTCTCTCTCTCTCTCACACACACACACACACACACACACAGAGGCTCCTTTTGCAAGCGGTGCACAGGTAATTGTTCTGTTTGCTGACGACCGTAACAGCCGTCTTCTTAGAAAGAGACAAAAATATCTATAGCTGATATCCAGACCAATCTATCAAAGGTATTTTATCGCCTAGTACAAGACGACTGCTTCTGAAACTATCGTCATTAGGACTTTAGTTACGCAGTGAAACAAATTAAATCTAAAAGCAGGGAAATATGGCAACGTAGGCAATCCTATCAGTTCTGGTGCCAGTATCTACTAAGGAATACATCACCTATCAATTACTGGACACATATTCTAGTGCGTTTCAATACTATGTTTTTTTACTCAATTGATTAATGAGAATTAACTAGCTTGCTGATGATAATATACGCATGCTTTCAGCACGATTTCATCGTGATGACCATGGAATCTGATTTTTTAATATGTTAATGGAGATTTAAAACATGAATATAAAGCTAACCATGCTATGTTGAAAACTAGTGGCGCCAGTAGAACTTTTTTTTATTGGGGTGGTTGGGTGGGCAAGATGTAGTGGTCAGCTATATGCTTTAGAGGTGAAATCCGGGTAGGAGCGGCTTGTCCCTATGTGCGGGCGCTCATGTTGCGTACCATTGCCTTTGGTAAGATTTCACTTCATTTTTATTTACAATTTTTTTGTAGAATTTATATTTCATGTTTATGATTCATTTTGTTTGTAATAAGTGACATTTTATTTAGTAATAGTATGTATTTTACTATGTGCTTTAAGATCATTTTTAATCTTTCTCCATAAATATTCGTAGATTTTAATGGCAAAGTCATGTAAATTCTAACTTTTAGTGTCTGCGGTAATCAGTATAATAGCTTTAATCAGTTTAACACGCTGGATATATGCGTGTGACGTAACATAGGTAAAAGACAGTGACGTAAAAATTTTGGAGGAGAAAAATTCAACTACTGTGGAAACAGCATACTTTATAGTGTGTGCGATGTTATGGTTCTCCTTGGCTGACATCAAGCCGACCTGGAGGAAGTAAACGGATATAATTCTTTGCCATATTCTACAATACTGTTTATTTAATCATTTAAAAGTTTCCTGCGAATCCATGGAATCACCCACTTTCTGGTAGACACCCGTCCACGATTGGTGAGCGTGAAAGTGGTTGCAATGAAGATGGTAATTAATGAAGATGCTCGATACACATTGGTATATATTTCGATCAATAGGAGGATTAATTTATCAGCTATTGTTAATATACTGAGGATTCATTTGACGCTTAGAAAGGTTGTGCAAAATGGGTTCAACATTTGTGGACGGCTGATCAAAACAGACACGGGTTGAAATCAAATAGCAATTCACCAAATATGAAAAGAGTGAGCATAGCATTTGGAATTACCACAGGCGATGAAATATAGATTTATTATTTTCAACCCGACTAAAGTAAAAAATAATAAAGTTTGTAGCGAAAGCGAGCATAGACAACAAATCAAGACAGTTTTATACACATTGCTTGTCCATGCTGAAGGCCTGACCCAGCTAGTATCACTGGACATTTTTATGCTTCCAAGGTTTTGCCAAAAATTGTGGAATACTACCGAACCACTCGTCCGGGCACCGGTGACAAAAGTAGGCATCTACATGAAGACAACATAGAGGCGGATAAATCCGCCATTGTGACAGACTTTTTCTGATGTAGTACGGAATTCAAACTTTGCTTCATTTTCCACACAGCCTTGATTTTTATCCAAGTGAATTTTGGTTGAATCCCGTTATCAGAGATTCGATGAGGGGCAGACGATTTGAAAGCCGCCATGCGATTGGAAGTGCACTTTTTCCAGTGTTTGAGCATGATACCGAAACGTGAATACAACATGACATTTAGTAACTGGCTAATCAGACTGAGAAAGTATGTAGAGCTGTATGGGAAGTACTTCGAGGGGATGCACCGATGTACTGTTCACTAATAAAGAACTTGTTGTACAGCGCACTGATACTCTGAACTTCATAAACAGCCCTCGCATGGCGCATGAACTTGACATCAAATTTAAACAGCCACAGGAAATTGCATAAAATATTGGCACATGCCTTTGAGGTGTGTGTTTTTCTGTGCGTCATTGTCTCTAAACTTTATATAAGAAACTTAATGTTCATGTGACAATGCTCAAAATGTTGTCTATACATACAAATAACACCAAATGTACCCTGACAAAATGCACCAGTTAACGCCTTGAAAAATAAACCTGACAGGTTCACATTTTGAGCTCCTAAATCACATCTTTGTAACCATTAATGAACAATGGGAGTAACAAGTTTCACAGTACGTTATATCCACGTTATGGATGATTGATGGATAACTGCAAGTGGTTTGCAAGTGATTCTGGGCCATGAAAAATGCGATCTTACATTATCAAAAGGTTTGGACGTATTATTAAAGTAAGAGTGATGAATAAGGTCTTTAATACCAAGGTTGAACTATAGTATTCGTTTACCCCTCTCCCCTCTACGCTGCGGGCAGTGAGTACCACCATATCAATTTTAAAAACTAAAAGCACTACGATGTAAATAATTGTAAAAAAGTTAGTCGTTTCATTCATCGATATATAATTCCTAACCTGATTTCCGCAAGGTGTTCTCTAACAGTGTCATCTTGTCCACGTTTCAATCCAAAAGAGAGGGTTTTTTTTTACTAACATAGCCTCCATATATGCTTTCTGGACTCCATGCCTTCACGAAACAGGGGATGTAGCTCGTCGTCTTAGACAAGATTGGAATATTTCCGTAAATTTTCCGGGATTTCGGGAGTTACAGCCTTTGAAACGATTGACATTAGATTTGCACCGTTTGCCCGGTTTACTTTGTTCAGTCAAGACATATTAAAACTAGATTTTAAAATATTGGATGCAGACGACGACAGTTTTTATATTCTCTGTATGTGTTGTCCAAGGAACCTCAGGACCAACTGAAAATCGACTTTTCCAGAAACTGGAAAAGGACAGTGAACAGACTGGTTGTTTGCACTGAAAACTAACGTTTGGATTCATACAAACAGGAATACAGTGTTAGAAACCCCCTGGCGACAGTCAGGTTAGAAATGTTAAATTATTTAATGAAATGGTTAAGTTCTGTGCAATTTTGTACGTCTTGATGATTTTCGTTTATAAAATCGCAGGAGGGTGGGGACGGGTGGGAATACAAACCGCCTGTGTGTATGGGGTGTATGTGTAGGTGAATACAATAGCCGTTTAAAGTCTAACAGCTACAACTACAACGATGACAGCAACAACAGAAACAACACTAAAGACAAAAATTTAAAAACAACAACATCGATACTACTACAATTATTATTATTATTATTATTATTATTATTATTATTATTTAAATTACATGCAATTTTACAGTACCACAATTTCGATTTGTGAAGTGTAAGCCGATATAACCAAATGGACTGGAGGTTTCACGTACGAAACCCTGAAGCCTTGGGATTGATCAGCATGTTGACAATGTTCCCGCTTGCCCCCCTTCCCACTTCCTCATTTCAACGCCTTATTGTAAAGTGAATTTTAAAGCAACAACAACCCTTGGTTCTCGTCTATATTTAGCCGCATTTAATACAAATACACAGGCAATTTTCTTCATTCAATGGGTAAATGTAAAACTTACAATACTGGTTACACGTATTAGGGTGAAGACATTCTTTACAGACGGCATGTTTAGTCAACAGGTCTTTCTTCTGAAAAGAAAGAATAGACAAACGTTAAGTAAATACTTTCAAAATAATTAATTAAGTAAGACTTGTAAGTCTGATTCTCAGCAACATTTCAGGCTCTCAGTTTTGTTAATTAACCGTAAACAAAGCTCGTTTCTTTGGAGAATGGTATTATTCTTAAGGCCTCTGGGATGTCCTCAAACATGTTTGTAAATTTAATCTTAAGATAAAGAGATAGTATACCACCCCAGAAACCCCTCCCCAAAATACAAGATCAAACAAGGCAAAAACAAAATTATTAGACGGCTGGAGAAAGATTAAAAATGTCTCTTTTGATGAATGATTCTCCTCCCTAAGAAATATAATTTAGCGTCTACTAACATGGAATTAACTAAGTCTACTCTTAGAATAAACTGCGATTAACACGTGAGAGCTCCCGATGGTTCTGTGGATAGGTTCCCAGACTCGTGACCTGAATGGTGCTGATTCGACTGCTATAATCTGACCAATCTGGCTCGGCTACCGTGATTCAAACAGTTGCATCACAAATTGTGTTTTATGATTTTGTAAAACCAGTGAAATGAAAGTGCGAATTGCCTTGAAATCCTTCGCTTTTTAAAAATATTTTACAGTTTTTACGACAAAATAATATATGAAAAGCCGTGTCATCCAGTTTTGTGGCAAGACAGACAATAATATCATGAGGGATAAGTGAAATCAAGAGGCGACACGTTTAATTAGAAGTACGTTGCTGAAGATCTCTGTAAAATTTTGTTTATAATATTTAATGCAGTTTGAAATGATGATACTAGACATTGCATTGATGAACTGATTCAGCTATAGTCTAAATGGAGCACTGATATATTGTCAGCCGGAAAGAATGTTTAACGATGGCGGTTTTGCCACTATTATTCGAATTATACGGTGTTCAATGATAAATGAGGTAGAATCATCAATGTGAATCTAACAAATTTTTCAGATATCATAGAACTATATTTACCGCTTCAAAAACAGTACGAATGCAAATCTAACAGTGATGACACTCCCATGTGTTACGCAAAATGTTTACTTGTAACACAGAACAATAGGATCTATGTTGGGGTATGGACCGAGACAAGGAAATCCCAGTCAAGGGGTTATATTATTTTTCTCCCCACGAGGTTATTGTGTTATCCAGATAATGTTATTTGATTTGATTTATCGTAAAACGTTTCATGCTGTCACCCATTAAATATTCAGCATGTTGACAATGTTCCCGTTAGATTTACTGTTGATTTTATACGATGTTTGGAACTTGAAACAAATTCATTATAACTCAAGGAACTGTTACAAAATATACATAATAAATAGAACGCAAACCAGGCTTTCTGTTAGTATCTATATTTATAATTTATAAGTTGATTTTGCCTCAGTGTGCTTTGTTCAAAATGGCCAAATTTGGTGGTCGCTTATAAGAGAATCTATAGTAAAGTCATTGGTCAAGCTGATCACGGGCAGTGCAAGACTATGAAAAGACTTCAATGTGTAACTCAATGGACAATGATTTTTGGATCTCAAACCTACTGTTAGGAAATGCAGATCTCTACACCACCGTCGCCACAGCAACGCTATGAATGGTAACAATTTAAATCATGGGAATGTTGCTCACGTTATTGAATAGACTGAAATGGTTTGGGGATAAGTGTGTATGTTAAAATTGAAATTTAAAGGCACATTTACCTTAGTAGATTAAAATAAACATATTCACGGAAATCTATAGCAGGACCTTTCATCATCTGTATTTTTATATATGTTCAGAGTTTTATACAGGTCGTTGATTACGATTCATCGCCCAGCATGTGGAGTCCTATCCACACAAAAGACCACTCCTACCTACGGTAAAACACAAAGCAAAGAAACTAAGAGCCGAACGCAAAAGAAATATCAGGGCCGGATCAGGTCAAGTATTGGGTGGGGTGAGTGCTTTCCAAAATTTCAAAGGGCCCAGACTTTCCTCGAAAGGGCACTAAAGCAAAAATCTACGCCTATATACTCGAGGTGTGCACCATACCCATTAAACGTGTTCAAGAATAAAACGATGGACAGATTTAAAGTGACTGTACATTTATATGTGAGTACGTTTTAGCCGAGGTGGGGGTGGTCCGGAAACTCTGGACCCCCCCCCCCCTCCGATCTGCCCCTGAATATAATAACGATTGTTCTGGACGAATCTGCAACTTCTTCCCGACAGTATAGGAGAAGTAGACATTACATGACATAGATGTTCAATACATTTAGACAGGAACCATCAGAGAGAAGAGTGAGCTGCTTTCGAAATGTTTGAGAAGAATGATACGTAACATACAGGTTAGACAAAAGTGGAATATTTTTTTTCCTTTCAGCAAGAACCAACTATGTGTAACAAGGTTTTAAACAGCATCATGACTTCAGGGACCTTGAACTAATTGCAAAATGACTAAATATATTAATATAAACTGGAATAAACTTAAAATGTTAAGTGTCTTGTTTTCCATTATGTCCATTATGTACGTATGTATACATAGGCCATTGTAATGCGAGATTCACTTATTCACTTATTATAATATTGTAATCAGGTTTCAAGCACAATCTATGTAATTTCTGGAGCGTTTTAGTTTCATCAACCTAGACTTTAATATTGTTTTGACAATAGTACCAAATAGAGTGTTGGCGACGTGGTTTCCGGTATCGACGATATTGAAACCGAACCTCAGTGGAAACTACCACAAGGATAAAAGTATAACTAGGAACCTAACAATTTGTTTTGCAGTCTCTTTCTATCTAATAAATTTTTTCTGGGGTTGAAACCATAGTTACGCTATTAAAATATCATTCATTTTTCAACTGGAAGGATCATGTGAGGGTTGGTGATTCTCTGGCCACTCCAGTATTCTTTTACGTTGCCAACCGCTTTGAGACGAGAACCTGCGCTTTCATGAGACATTTTTTACATTATCACGGTGTAAGGAATAAAAACAAACATAAATATCTAAAACAAAAGTATCAACTAAATGATCTTATTATACGCTCATTTATTTCTCCGTTAACTTTACATTGTCAGAATTGTACAATATTTTACGATATTGAACTCACGTGTGCCCAATAGTGTATTAGGAACTACTTTGTTAACAAATCATGTACACTCTCGCAGTAGACGCTTGACGTTTTGGTTGATTACATTTGTTTCTAAATCAACTAAAGCAAATGTTTCGTGGACTGTCACATACCAGCTCCTTTAGCACATTCCGCGTTAACGTTTTTAATACAATGTTTCGGATTTAGGCTAGCTATAGACGCCAGACAGGGTCCTTACAAATAATATGCAAGTGACAAGGCATAAACTGTCTTCTTTAGCTGGTAATAAGAATAACACAAAATATACTTACAGTTTTATATCCCGAATTTCCTCAAAATGTACTTTCTTAGTTCTGCAAATCCGAATTACACCAGCCATGTCATGGGTTCTGAAGCTTGATTACACATTTTCAAACTGTACTGTAATTTCGACTATATACCAAGTGCAATTACATCCTCCTTACTACACTCAAAATGAAATAAACATTATACTCCATAGCGTCTTTCTGATAATTGCAATTGAAAGACTTCATATTTTTCCCACATTATTATTTCAAACATTCAATGACAGAACAGAAACACACTTGCAGATGCCAACACGCTTCTCCCTCTCTGCTTCAATCCGATGTATTTCATGTAGAACTGGCACAGATAAATTCAGTCCATAATCACGAAATTTCGTAGAATCGACAAAATACAAAAATCTATTCATTCCAGATCAAATGGAAAAGTTGTTGCAATGCGCATTCATTCACAATATGACTCCAAATTTAAATTTTAAGTAAACCAAAACGCCATTTTCTTTCGAAAGTTATGTCTAGCGCGCGACTAAGTTCAAATTTATCTGGGCGGAGTTATGTGTGCATTAATAATGTTGTTTGTGTGTGATGATGCATCCGCTCTTGTGTATTTACATTGTTTCTTGTAGTGTATTTTTGTTTATATAATTAAGTCTTAGGTAGAATTAGAAAATGAGCAGATAATAAAAAGGTTACTGCATTTGTATGGGAAAATATGAACTCGTTTTGTCTGATGGATATACTGCACTCCCAAGATCGTGCAGTATTTCCATCAGAAAAACTCACTCATATTTTCCCATACAAATGCAGTAACCTATAATGATATAAACTTACCAGAAATGGACTGAAATCGTGTACACGATTATACACAATGATCTATATTTAACGGGGGCTTTCCATGTTATTTATAGCCCTGAATGGTGACTTGGGTGTGACTTTAATGTGCATTTGTTTTCTTTTATAACACTACTACTACTACGGCTGCTGCTGCTGCTGCTGCTACTACTAATACTGTTTCTGCCAAAGAACTTATTCACCCCATAGTAAAAGTACGAGTAATTTAAATATAGAAATGTTACCTGTACGGGATTATATGTGATCTCATGCTTGTTACCGTATTTGCCTTCTATAGTTTTCTATCTTCCTAACCTTTAAAAGACATTTCACATAATTTCTTTAACGACTTTAAAATGTGTTACAAAGAACTGCAATTATTATATAAACTGTGTGCAAAATGTTGACATGACTAAATGAATCTGGCACATGTCTCTACTTGAGTTTTCTGCCGACATATCGCAGATCGATTAAAAGAAATATGTATAATTTCTAGGTATAATTAAAATGAACATTAATATTAGACGTTTTGTATACTTACTTATGGCCGTTATGAATAAAAATAATTTCCAT
This sequence comes from Megalonaias nervosa, assembly GCA_016617855.1. Lineage (NCBI taxonomy): Eukaryota > Metazoa > Mollusca > Bivalvia > Unionida > Unionidae > Megalonaias > Megalonaias nervosa. The sequence goes on along the minus strand of JAECUM010093038.1, from coordinate 84,892 downwards.
ATCAGTATGCTGTAAATATGGTCATGAATTGTGTAAATATAGCCATTACCTATGTGAAAATCCCCAGTCAGTTATAATATACCTACAAGTACATACTGCACCCGCTTGAGCTACTTACCTACATATATCCTGTTGCTGATATCAAATGTTGGTACAAGTGAATGGGCATAAATGGTTACTTGCTCTTTCACTTACCTTTGGTATATCTGCCTTGAATACTAAAGTACATATGTAAAACTGGCGTGTGTATATACCAAACATACACTCTTTAATAAACGGTGATTAAAAACATAATAATGATAAAACCCATCTTACTGTGGTTGTTGTTCTGTTAGTTTTAGATGTTTTGCATGTTTGATTATGGCTGTGTCTTGTTTAACGACGATATACAAACAGAATTAAGGCTGTAAGGGGGCATTAAAAGATGGAAAATTCATGTCTTTAATGTGGAAAAGTCTTCAAAAATCAAAATATTTGCTAGGTATAATTTACACAATCTACAATTTAATGCACATAATACATTAATAACTTCATGAATTCATGGATGTAAATAATAAAATTAATACTATGCAAAACAGATCCAACACATATGATACAAATTAGGCACATATATCCTGGTCAACTGGTGTGCTCAAAGATTACAAAAGATGAATGAATTTAAAATATCTTTAAAACGTATTCTCAGCAGATAGGAGCTCATGAAAGATACAGATATATTTCTTTAGAAAGAAACATATCGTTTGTGTACATCAACTTTGTCTAAAGCCAATTTAACTTACTGACGTTGTAAAATCATTGACGTATAGATTTGAAGTCTACGCGTTCGACGACAAGAATGGGTTTCACTATAAGCGGGACTTAACACGAATCGGTAAGTGAGAGTGAAAATTATTATTTTTAACTCATTCCAAGATGCTTTGTACATAGCTATTGAGTGATATTATATTTAAAATCACAAGGTAAAAATCAAAACCTTATGTTTCAATGCTGAGTGACCACTTAGGAGCAGTCTCTGCTATTTTCTTGCATTTAATTTCCATAATAACTGACAACCGGTATAACTGAACATGACATGTATTCCAGAAATGGCTGTGCTGAATTAAAAGTATCCACGTCATCGATTTGTCATATTCCATGTTTTGTAAAGCTTGGAGTTCAGAGAGTCAATCTAATAAAATTATAAAATTATTTTGCTTCAATATTTCCATGAAATCTCCCTCGAAGAGAATAGACTTAACTTAAACTGAAAAGACAGACTTTTGATTCAAACATCGACTCTCCATTACGTGCTCTCAATCGACAGCAACTGTACTACTGTACCATCTGTCTTTCTAACTATTCCACCTTTCTCTAACTGTACCATCTCTCTTCTTCTTCTTCAGATCTAGTTGTATTAATGTGTATATTCATTTATAGCAAAGTTTGATTTCGTTAAAATGGTTTCCATTGTGGTTGAATTTTGGTCCTTTTTCAGGTCTAGAGGAAACAAAACTTTGTTTGCAATTTTTGTCAAACGATGTACGCTTTACAGTCCTATCACACTTAGACTAAACCTTTCAACATTAATAATTTATATTAGGTAGTAAAGGACATCAAATATTCTTTACCACTCTTATATTTATATGCACACGGCTGACATCTTTGATATTTCTTTCACGTTTTACTATCTCTTCTGGTTTCTTCTCTCTTTGAAACTGTCACATTTCCAGCTGACATTTATTTACCAGACTAAATATTGCAATAGCCGAAGTAGTAAAAACCAGTAGTTAGATGGTGATAATTACCAGTCACCCTCTTCTGCCATATTTTTCTCGTGTATGACCCTCATTACACAGTAAATTTTAGTTGGTGGATTTGTGGGTGGAGGTTAATTATTAAGGGTAGGTGTCTAGTTATTACTACACATATTATTACCACTGGTGAACTGAGTCACTAAACATGAGAGCTGATATTGACTAGACTTCATATGATGCTGTTTGTCACTGATATCTTAAATGATTTTAAAAATCCAAATTCAAAAGGAAAACAAAGGTAAAAACAAAAAAGGGAGAGAAAGAGAATCTTTTTTAAAATCTTGAAAATTCTTTTTGGCAGAGAGACATATATTTACGGTCCAGTCATTTAAAGCGACTCTTCTAGACAATAAAGGCTAGATATTTTTAGATCATACAATATGAAATTATTTATTCTCTAAATTTCTTTTCAGGGTGCTAAATGAATACCTCGATGCGGTTTGAAAGTGAAACCACGTAATCATTGAAGCAGTTTCTTGTTTGATTTAATACTATTTTGCACTTTTTAATTTATAAAAAATATATTTGCATTGTTACAAATAATCTGCTTCGACGAAAGCAATATTATTAAGTAAGCATAAGTTTATGAGTATGCAAGAAAAGTTGATTGTATTTTTGTATACTATTTAAGCAATGTTTGCAGTTTTTTAATCTTGCTTCTTGCAATTTCACACTATCATTACAGTGCTTCAGAATATATTCAAACGTGGCAAATTAAATTTGAGCAGTCTATTTATATGTACATATAGATGAATTGTTTATATTATGATACCACTGAAGTATTTTTAAATGTTTTATCAGTTTACTGTTTAGGTATAAATGTTTTTAGTGAAAAGTTTGTTGAACGGTTAGTCAGAAAAATTGCTTGATCTATGCAAGTAAACTTTAGAAGGCCTGATCATATAAACGTATTATTATTTAATGAAATGAGATTTGAAAATTTTTATAGCTCTTTTGGGCATGTTGGTTATTTTTGTTAGCTGCAACAGGGGCCTAGACTTTTATAAACCTAAATCTAGTTGCCAAATACAACGTGGTGATATATACCCCAAATGAGAGAAACACATTTTATTTTATGATTGTTTTGACCTCACAGATTTTGTGATATACAATATTTATATTATAAACTCAGGAATATTGACAAACTATAAAGCAATCAAATCAAAGTCGTTGTAATGGCAGGACAACTTACGTGTTTGAGCACATATGAAGCAGCTGTTAACTTGCTTTTCAATATCTTATGACATTCCATCTAAATACAGCATTTGGTGGATTCTGTACTCTTGAATTTGAGGATACACAGATGTGATTCACTGATCTTGATAGCCAGGTCATATTTCTGCAGTGATATTATCAGTTTGCAGATTTGGTGACGCTCGATACAGTGGTTTCACAGAAATGCCTTGAAGTCTTGCACCTCTTTAGAAATATGTATTTATGAAACTTCGGACATCCGAAGACAATTTATCTTCATCGATTAGATGTTATCTGCTGTGAGTCCTGGTGAGGGCTCTTGATGCAAATGTGATGGGTCTACTAATTTTATGACGACGTCTCCTAGCCCTTTTGGACTTGCATCAGCTAACAAAGCGAGAGGATTTCAGATTTGTTGTACCGTATTACCATGAGTTGTTATTTTTCAGCTTTTGAAAGTTTTTAGATTGTATTTGTTCATTAAGCTAAAAAAAGTGAAATAGTCCTTGCACGAATGAAAATGTACGCTGATAACTATGGTTTATACTAATGCATAACAAAAACTAGACAGTAACTTCCTCTAATATACTAGCAAACCCCTCGAACCCTACAACTTAAATGGTTCTGTTCCAAATTCATGACAATCTACCTATGTATATCCAAGTGATACGAAGCTGACGTCTGCATTACTGACCTTTAAGAAAATAACGAAACGGATAGTGTCAGTTTTTAACAAAACCAGTATCATCGTCACTACGTTCAGCCTTAAGAAACGGATTGGTGGTGTAAGGAGAAATGTGAATGAAATGGACAATAATAACAATAGCTCCTATGTATAAAAGCACATGTCTCTGAGCGGGAATTATTCGTGATGTGATTGAAATAAGTTTAGTATGAAAAACACTTATCCATTCAATATCTGTCAGCAAAACAGCGACAAAGGTTGATTTGAATTTTTCTTTAATCGGTGTTTATGACTGAATTTGGGGAATGAAATATTTTGAGTCAATATTTGAAAGAACAGAACTTACTTTATTCATCTTCTGTGTTCAACATTTTCCAGCCACCAACTACTCCAAAGAACAGACATGCAGATTGTCGTTACAAGGGAAAGAACTGTGACAATCTTATAAACTTAGTTTAAATAGGTTTCCTGTGTTCAACATTTTCCAGCGACCGATATTGTAAAAAGAAAATTACTTGAAACTACAGACACGCAGATTATCGTTACAAGGGAAAGAACTGTGCCACGCTTATCAACTTAGTTACAAAGTTTGCCTTCTTTACATTGATAATATTTTTGTGCTATTTGTCAACCCTTAATCATAACGTTTTCACGTAAACACAACAATCTGCATACATATCGAAAATGCTGTCAGACTGTGTCGAATATGTCTCTAGAGAAAAATTATTGTCTAGACCTACAGTGTAACGAAAGTTCCACAGTGTCTCTGTTTAACCGAAGAAGGCATCTGAGTCACCCATTTAGACCGTCTTCTGTGCTTGAAACATTTTTTCAGAGTAGCCAGAAAAAATTAAAATTTTCAACCTTCCAGAAATAAACACTGTAGCAAAGAACTTTGTTCATGTTTGGCTGCGGCGAGGTGTCACGAAGAAAACGAGAATCGCTTCACCAATGTTGCCGCCAAGCACGTGATGCTGTACACGTGCGTGAACACACGGCCTTAGAAAGCGATCACAGGCCATGGGGTAAGAAACACTCGGACCTTTCCTAGTTCTTGTTCAAGCAAAATTTTTTCTTTTATAAAATTAAAAAGTGTTGTTCGGCCCGGGCCCCCTTACGGATATATCCCCGGTTGTCCCCCCCCCCACTTCTTGTCGGCCCTGCGTGAACAGGGTAAATCCAGGTTATACCTTACAATCAGCTTATGGCTGTAATAAACGAACAGTAAAGAGGTTAAGATTCATATCGAGACTTTAGGATTCAGAACTCTTAAATGTCACCTGCAACTGCGAGACTGATAGGCTGGATTATATACCATTTAGACTAAAAAGAAATGTATAAAGAATTTTGCTAGTAAAATATACTTTTCATTCTTATCCAGTAAAACAAATAGCAGAATCATTACGTGTGGGCAATATGTTTTAATATTTTTAATAATACATACAATGACATCATGCATAACACCATTTAAGGATGACTTGGGGAAAACAAATTTCTATTTTCGAACGCATGACATAATTTGACCAACTTACTAAAATATTAGGAGTACTGACCCATATTCGGAGGACTTAAAACAGAGATAACATCCATCACTTGGTATTTCCTAAGCCCCACTCCCCCCCCCGCCATCTTTTAGATGTTTGAGTCATTAGCTAGCTTAAGAAGTTTATTAACCTTTACATCTAGCGGAACTGTCAATCAAAATATGTTTTTTCGCTCTCCTGAAGATAATTAAATGTATTAACATCAGATTCTCGACAAGTGACTTGGCACAGATTGGATATAATTATGTTAATGATCGATCTAATACTTAGTAACGGCATAATCATTTAGCTTTCATAAAATGAGTATTATACCTGTTTAGTAACAACTAATGTTCTTAAAAATTCTTTTTTTAATATATTACAACTGACATACAGAATAACTGCTACTTCATTCCTTTTTATAACACAAATATACCAAGACATACTACCAGTTAAGCCAGATACTCCCACCTTCTATAATATATACAATGTACTCTAAAGCAACCCTCATTTTCTGTTTTACATTAATGAATAAAAATTATTTCCTTAAAATGATCAACACATACCTCTTCTAAAATAAAAACAAAGATGTATACTAGTTCGTTTTTGTCGAAAAAAAGTAGAGAGTATATACAAATATATCCAGATTTTCACCTGATTAAATATTATCAATGGCCTTAATACAGAACTTGCACAAAAATAATGCGCGTTATTTGCACAAAGTTTTACAAAATTGCGATCGTTTCAGTTGGTATCATAGCCACATCCAGCAGAATAAAATATGGTAAAAGAACTAAGTTAAAATATGGTAAAAGAACTAAGTTCATTTATCGCAGAACACCATGAAATGTAATACACTATAGACTTTACGCAAGGCAGCAAACATTAACAAATTGTTCAAAACTCGCTGAAAAAGCACGAGAATAGATCTCTAAAGAACCATTTTATTCCATACAAACCGGGCGTGATAAACTAGTTCATAGTGATATCTGATATAGCAATGGGTACAAGCAATTTAAGCATCTGATAAATGTATGTATGTATGTATGTATATATATATATATATATATATATATATATATATATATATATATATATATATATATATGTATGTATATATATATATATATATATATATATATATATATGTGTGTGTGTGTGTGTGTGTGTGTGTGTGTGTGTGTGTGTGTGTGTAAAACAGTGGACAGGTCTTATATTCTTATATGCAAAGTTTTCAAGCAATATGATGTAGCTAATAAACCACCTTCTAATGAGCGGAAAATGATGTTCATGATATTTTTTTAAATATATTTATTTCATCACAACTTACAACATTTCAAGAATGAAATGTTTGCTGTTATTCACAGCACTGAAATGCTTTCCAACCGTGACAAAAGAATTTTTAGAAATATCTGATGAAATACAAAAATACATTTAGAAGACCGACATAGAATAAATGAAATTGTAACGAATAAAAATGAGAAACGACTGCTGAGATGACTAGTAGAGAAAATTGTGGGGTTTTTTTTTTTAAGATATCAGAGATGGAGTTATAACCTTTTAATGTTAAAATAGTCTATGTTGTGATAATTATACTGTGTTAACGTGTCATTAGACAATCAAGAACCTTAAGGTTTAATAGTTGAATTTAATTGTGTAAGGTAAGGAGCCAAAATGATATTACGAATTAACTGAGGAGCAGTAAAATTAGTTGTTATTTCTTTATTTTAAGTATACATATGGTAATGTCGCTATTAAATGGTTCTTTAAAAATTAAATTTGATGATGTATTATGACCCTATGGTCTTAAAACAAGTAATAGAAAAGAGTGAGAAGGAACAAGCTTTGTAAAAGTCAACAAATAATTTATTTCCCTCGAAAAAAGTGAATATGTAAAAAACTTACGGTGTTGCAAATTAAATCCCAAATAATCAAATGAATTACAGACATAAGTCCTAATTATTGAAGTTCTGAATAAACATTAGTGGAAATTCAAATTAAATCCAACACTGGAAGTGTTGATGTGCTTGTGGTGGCCCGTGTAGTGGTGATGTGCCAACAGTCTTTTGTTGGATCACAATAACGCAATCCAAGAATATATCCTTATTTGAAATTTCACTAAAAATTCAAGTTTCTATTTCCAAGGAAGTTATTTTTGATGAGCACAATGTATTTCTAGTGAATAAATAATTTGAATAAATAAAATTCCATCCCCAAAAAGCTACTGGACACAACAATAATACAATTGATTCTGCTCAGATCTTAAAGCACTGATGACTAATTTCTAGAAAAACAAGATTATAAAGTAATAAAAGTAATAAAAAGTCCTGAACTAAGGGCACAATTAGCAATTTCTAAAAATAACTATTATCTTATGGAAAATAACATTCTAGAAGGTTCCTAATGTTTACAAAATAAAGTCTTGGTTAAAATTAGAATATAAGATGTGGTAAAATCAATGTCCTTGACTTGTTACGAGTCTATGCTCTTTAAGTAACAGAAAAGAGGAAGACAACAAACTTTGTAAAATTTATCAAATAATTTATTTCCTTTGAATACAAAGTGAAAAAAAAAAAAAAAAAAAAAAAACAACTTACGGTATTACGAATTAAATCCAAAAATAATCCAAGAATTAAAAATAGAAATCCTAGTAATTAAAAGTCCTGAATGAAACTGAGTTCGAGTCCCGATGAAATCCGAAATTGAAGGCGATGACGTCTATTATGATCAGCGAAGTGCTGCTTTGTCAATTGTCTCTTGTTGAATCACAGAAAATTTTATTCCAATTTTGAATTCAGTATAAATTCCAATAAATGTCTTTATCCAAGAATTTTGTCAGAGCACTTTTGTATTTCCAAGGAAAAGAATCACTTGAATTCAACAATTTGAAGAAAATAAAATTTCAACCCAAACTGGTCACAACATAATACAACTTGACATGTCAAGAGTTTTAAGCCCCACTGAATATACCTTTATCAAAACAACAGTTATACATTAATTAAGACGCAAAACAGATTCCCGGATGATGGTCAAAAGTTCATTCTTCTGGAAAAAGTAAAACTTTGTACCAATTGATATATGCTACTTGTCACGTAGTGAAAGGCATGTCCTTGATTCAATTTAATGATTCTTACTCTGAGAAAGATAAAAAATAAAAAAATAAAAAGTTGTTTACCAAACCTGTCACTGATTTTGGAACAAGGTCAAGATGTAACAAGATAATCAGGTTGGATTTTGGATTTATAACAGAACACTTTTGATGGTGATGCAAATACGATGATTATTGATGAATGACTTGAATAAGAAAATAATTAAGATTAATACGTGTGTGTATAAGATTCAAATATTGGACAAAGGTAACACAATCCGCACGAACCTACTAATGCAACATAAATGTGAATATAAATAAATGACCTTACACAGTAACAGGACAAAGGATAAGGATTTACAGTGATTTCACAAGACGAAAAGAATGATGTGTTTTACTCAAATAGTACAAATGATGTATTTTACTCATATAACAAAATGTATTCACTCAAATAGTGAAGACTGAGGTACTTTACTCAAATTGTAAAATGATGAAAACAAAGGGACAGATATCATACAAAATATCTTTACGGTCCAAAAACACTGGGTATAACAAACCCCAAAATTAGCTCACAGCTAAAAGGTTACATGTATGAAGTAACACAAAACACTCCGTCACTAGCACACTTGGCTACCAGTCACACTGGTCAATCAAGCAGTCAGTATTTCTTGTAGTCACCGACCACCATTCAGTTCCTTGGTTAATCAAGCAATCAGCTCCCACCAATCAGTCAGCAACGCCCGATCACCTGCTACTCGACCAGCAACACTTTCACTTAGCTCTACGGCTGCTATGGTTCAGCTTTACAGCTGCTATGGTCAACTTCTATGGTTAGCTCTACAGCTGGTACCTCGCCGACTCCGATCAGTTGAAAATACATCTAACACCGTGTACTATACATGACAAGGGCATGTACGATAACACGTAATGACGTTATGTACGGTAAGCTATACAAATTACATTATCGGCACAACAGTACAAAGCAATAAACAAGTTCAGAAGTGAACCTACCCATGTCCGATAAGAATCCTACGGCACTAAACGTTTCTTAAAAGAGCAACTTTCTATTGCCAATATAAATCTCTTGCTAAGTCACATACAAGAATAGAAAATATTTTCATTATACTACGTAAGCCGAAGCTACATAGAAAATATACAAAATAAACGTAGTTATAACTTATAATATACATAAGAAATTAATAAATAATTCACATACCTCTACTGCTGAAGATGTGCAAGTCCTTAAGTAGACTGCTCACTGACAAGACGTTCCGCAATGTAAAGATTTAGTCTTTCGGTGAAGCATTTATACACAGCCGATACAACCTGACATCTTCTGTGAGCTGGAAGTATTCGGTTTTTCCCAACGAAAGCACTTCGCACGCGCGGCATAGGATGAACCGAACTCATTGTACAACAATATACATAAATCACCCTCGGGTATCGTTGTACACACACAAAAAAAGGGATTTATACCATTCCGTGACACAAGCACTAGATACAATGTTTTAAATATTAGTTGTTTATAAAAATAAAATATCAATTCTGGACAATGTCAAATCCAGTAAGCAATGTTACATTACAACAGCATGTAATGGAATTTTAAAAAATTAAAGCTAGCAAACAAACAAATTAAATATACAAACAGACTCAAGCCAAGATAATAAAGTAGACTCGATAATTGGCAGCCCCGGAACCAAAGGTTAAGCCAACTAGCGAAATCAACAAAATATCCGACGATCATTAAAATTTTAATGAAAGAACACCAGTTCATGGATATTTAAAAGTACAGTATGTAAGTGTAATGTAAATACCATATTTATTTAATATTAAAAAAATGTGTGATTTTCGTTTGCTTCATTGATGAAAATCGATTTTTAGCAGCATATTCCCTCCACTTTTGAATGCATATGATGTCCGCAGCAGTAGAACACGGTTGTTGTTCAATGCAACGCAAAGCCGATTCCAGAGCATCCTTTTCCTCGGAGTGCGCCATTATGGGCACTGTCATGTCGTCCCCGACCCTCCCTTGATCCGAATAATTCTTGTCTTCGGTCTGCACGAATTTAACGATTTCTGTGTCATCCGTGACTTCATTTTCCAACAAGGAATTACAGTTCATCCATTCTTCCAGATCGGCTTCATCTAAATCTTCATTCCCTAACAGTTGCACAACATCTTGCAACATATTTTCCTCTTCGGCTTTATTTTGCACCTCGTCCTCTTCCTTACATTCGATAAAGAGCCAAAGTTTTCTCCAAGACCTCAAAAATGTTGAGCTCGGAATTTCAGTTCACGCTTGAGCCCCCATTTACACCACTTCCCTTATGTTGATGGTTTTTAAAGATTCAAACAGATTCAAATTTTTGTGCTGCAGAAATAGACAATACCATTTTCTTTCTTTATCTTCTCTTCAAACATTCAATGACCCCCTGATCCACTAAAGAAGTCTCAAACGGCGGTAAAAACATCGATTTAATGTTTCGTTTTTGAAGCACGTCAAATTCGGATGTGAGGGAGCATTATCGAGTAAACAAATGGCATTCTGTGCCAAATTTCTACGTTTCAGATGGTTTTCCACGGCAGTAACAAACTGAGTGGAAAACTATTCCTGACACAAATCTGCATTCATCCACGCCGATTTCTGGGAACTGTAACAGACCGGCAAGGCATCGCGAGTCATATTTTTGAACAAGGGAGAATTCGCAAATTTACCGATGATGAAAAGAGACAACTTTTGTGTTCCCGCTGCATTGCTTCATACCGCAATCGTGACCTTTCTTGTAACCAGGCGCAGACTTTTCTGCTTTGCTTGCAAATGTTTTCGTTGGTAGCATTTCGAAATTCAATTCCGTTTCGTCCATGTTGTTCACCTGTTCCTGACTGAGCTCCTCCTTCTCGATAAATGGCTTAAATTCGGTTATAAACTTGCGATCTGCATCTTTATCAGCTGATAACATTTCTCCCGAAATGCTTAAAATATTGATTCCATGACGCTGTTTCCAGCGTGTTATCCAACCATCGCAAGCAGTGAATTTTTCGCCTGTATCGACTTTTTCGTGGAGCGTGAGGCCGTTTCCTTTCAACAACGGTTCACTGAGTGGGGTTCCTAGACACCTTTCTTGCATGAACCATATTCACAAAGCGTCGTCCAGAATCTCAAGTTTCGGTGTTTTCATGGAACGGCGAGATTGTAACCCTTGAACGCAGTCAACTTGCGTAGAAAAACTTTGCAAGCTTGCCCGATTTTTTCTCCAGTTCCGGACAGTGGTTTTTCCAACTCCCACGTCGTTGGCAATCTCAGTCGTAGATTCGCCTTTATCCAATCTGTCGAGCGCGTCGAGTTTATCATTCACAGTAAAAACAAAAGTGTTTCCTTTTTCCACTCATAATGCAATGCTCTAATAGCCACGAAATCTACAAAAAATACTTGCAACTCCGCGACGTTGAATTAAATTCTCACAGTTAAAAATAGTGAAGACTAGTTAGAGTACAAATGATAATGACAGGTCAACAGGTTTCAACAGGTCGAAGCGCGAACCGTTACAGAGCGCACGGGCTGTACTGCTTACGTAAACCCGGTAAAACAATAAAAAAAAAATCAAGGTTTGAGACACCGCCAACTACCCTGCGCCGCCAATCACTGAGCGGGAATTAACGAGGGTCTACTGTAATACTAATAGTTAATCCATATTCATACGAAACTACTTGCTATGTATTAATTGTTTACAGAATAAAAAAATAATTGATTCAAGTCAAGTAGAAAATAAACTTGATTTTTGGACAAGGTCAAGTCCAACATACACTTTTCTAAAGCATATCATGAAATAAAACTAACAAAAGCTAACAAACAATACAAATTAAATAGACATAATAGATGTTATAGTAAAACTCGTGCAAATCATGGTTATGTATCAGGCGCACGCGCCGAGTATTATTATACCTCTGGAGCACGTGGTTGCTGACACGATCTTACATTTCGGGGATGTGTATGTGTGTGTGTATGTGAGTGTGTGTGTATATGAGTGTGTGTGATTTTTAACGTAGCTTTAAAAAATTTCAGTCATATCGCTACAATGTCTGCCGTGTGGCAGTTTATTGTGATGTCTGGCATCAGGGCATCATGTCACAGACATGTAGCATCACGTTAACCTGACACCGGGTAGACTAATCCTAACACTAACCTCTTAATGCCGAGCTCCTAGCGAGGCAACTGTTAGCACCACTTTTATAAGTCTTTGGTATGATTCGGCCAGGGATCGAGCCCACGACCTCACGTATCCGGGGCGAACGCTCTAACCACCTAGGCTACCGGAGCGGTTCAGTTCGGGGATGAAATAGTTGTTTTTATGATGTAAAGTTGTGTTATTTTGCAGAGGCCCTACCATCTTGTTTGTTGAAGGCTTTTCAGGCTTCGATATTTTGCTCTGTACGTTTGGTTGCTTTGGACATGTCTGTAATGACGTTGCTAATGAGAAGAAGAAAATTTTATACTGATGATAGCCAGAAAGAAACGTTTCCTTTTCATTACTGTTCTGCTTTCAGTTCCTCCGCCATTTGTTCTAGGTTATTCTCTGTTTCTTCTAACTATGTATCCCGTACAATTTGTTCAAACTTATCCTTGTTAAAGCTCGTCGAACAAACTGCTTAATGATTATATATGAAGGTTAAAATGTTTTGAGAGTAAATTGAAAGTATTTTCTGTCGTTATTTTCTTGTCACTGTTTGTAATGATTTTCTTTACTATATTTTTCAATTTTAGCTGCTGTATGCTTCTTTTTTCTTTCCACTGCCAATGTAAAGCATAGTTCTGACCTGTCAATTAAACCGGACACAGCAAACTTGCGCGTTGCTATCCATCACGTTTGTTCATAAATAAAAACCCATGTCCGATTATTTTTTTTAGTTTACATTGCCAAAAAATTTGAAACATTATGCAGAATTTCACTGAACATTTATCAGAAAAATGGTTCGCCGTTGAGCGTGGGGCACATATAATGTAGACTCTAGTTATCTTGAATGGATTAAAGAGGGATTATTTGTAAATTTTCCAAACTCAAAACCAACATTAAAAAGTATTTGCGTTGCATGTGATTAATTAAGTGTAATCATATTTCATAAATAAATACACAAAATTGTTTTAAGAAAATACCATTATTTGTTGTGCTTGAAAGTTTGAATAAAAATGTATGCTAATTGTATGCTTATGTTCAAATTGTCTATCTTATTTCAGTCAAAATATTCATGTAATAAAGAAAATGTTGTGTGCATACGTTTGTTTATTTTTATCTTTTTATTATCTTGGATTCTTTTTTTAAACATTTAATTTGGAATATTGGAATCCTGCATCATACTTCATTAGTGTTAATTTTGTTAAACTTTTTAACATTGAACATTTACTTGTTACTGATGTCAGGTTGACACAATATTGGTTCTCTTTTTCTGTTCTCAGATGGCCTGGCAAAAACTACATGATTGATTGGCACAGGTAGTATTTTAGCTCACCAAGGAAGATACCATTGCTGTATAACACTTGTAGAACTCTGTTGTTAGGTACCTTCTTAAAGTGAAGAAGTTTGGAAAGAGTCACACTAATTAGCGAAGAAAGATAAAAGAGGGTGCAATTATACCCGTCAATGTTCCCGTAGTTGTTTATTTCGTCATGCCATTATCCTTTCATTCTTTTTTAAAGAGATTTGGTAAATGATCAGTTTACATGGATGCGAAAAAATTTAAATTTACTGGTTTATCAATTATACTTTTATGAAATGTTTTTATCCGGCAAACAGAGGATACATTTTAATGGGGCATAAAACACTCCCTTCAGTCACGCAGGCATCTTTGTATAAATAGTCTAATTATTTGTTGTAACTTTAATGTTTTTTCAAAAGTATAATTGAATTATTAATTGAAAATAAATAAAACAATTTTTTTTAATTTTATCGTAGATCAGAAAAAGTACTTGGTTCTTAATTTCTAAACATGTACGATATAAATGTAACGGGTGTGAATTCATAACGAAAGCTGTATTTTAAAAAACCAAATATAAATAAAAACATTACTGAAGTTTTACAAGAAATTCTGATTTAGTTAATAAATATACCCAACTTCGCAAGATCAAAACGATTTTGTTATTTTGTTCTTTTCATGCGAAATGTCTACTTGAACTTTGTGAGGTTTAGTTCTTTCTCATAGATCGCCAGCAACGTGTTGCAGTTTTCATCTAATTTTCGCCATTGAAAAAACTAATTCCATGACTATATCCATTTTATAATAGTTCAAGCCTTTCTTTAAGACACGATCTGAAAGATTCTTGCAATCAGGTAGGAAAGTTTCAGAAATATTGTCGGGAATGTTTTCCAGTTAATCTGTTGCTGATGCTACTGAATCCGCCATTTTGACGATAGCTTGTGAACTGGAGCAACATCGGAACTAAGCATTGTCTTTTGATTTCTGCGTATGCAATTTCATATTCTCCTTCTGCGTCTGTAATTGCTTTTATATCATTGCATGCATAAGCTTTGTTACTCTGCCTCTGCAAATACCTTTCTGATTCTGTCTGTGCAAATGTTTTCTTTTCAGCCTGCCTTTCTGATTGATTTTTCCTCTGTTTATGCATTTGCCTTTGATATTGCTCTGGTTGTGTTTTTGTGAATTAAAATCATTTATATAATTAGGATCTTTCTTTGTGACATGTTGCAAAAAGTTTCACATGTTCCTTATTGAGTGAGGATTATACAGGTATGGTTCGATCATTCTACATATTTTGGTTGTGACAAAGTAAGTAACTAATAGGCGCTAAAAGTTACTTTAGGTAGTTACTTTCAGTTGCTATAGTGACTATGAGTTAGCTACTATTGCATGACATATTGGAAAAATAAATGATTGCCAAAAATCAAAGGAAGAAGTATCTTTTATCAGAAAACCCTTGTGTGAAATAAAAAAAAATTGCCAAAAGTATCAGGGTCAAATCTGAAAAAGACCAGATGGATGGACGAGAGATATAAAGTGAGCAAACAAAAACTTGCTTGAACTGAATAGAGAGATTACTGTGCAGAAAGAACACAATCCGGTCATAAAAGTAAAACAAAAGCATTATTCAATCATACTTGAATAATATAAAACAATCTAAAATATATTAATGCCTGAAACATTTCCTAAAGCAGTGAAAGAATGACGAGTTGAAAGTCTGGTGACTTCAAATGCTAATAGAGAACATTGAAGATTGTACCTTTGTCAAGTAGGTTTCTACGCAAATGTGAAATGCTCAGAAATGGTGTCTCCACATATAAAACATTAGTATCAGCCAAGGTTCTCGATTTCGTTAGATCAACTGTAACACTAGCATTAAATTTAAAGCTTAAAAGATGCTTTTAAGAACCTTCCAATCTGGAATTTTGATTTTTTAGTGATAACATTTATTTGGAAAGGGTTTTGGTTTGTGAAGGTGAACATGAAGAACAAAATCTTTCCTTTTTTATCAGTTTTGAAACCTTTTCTTAATAAGTGAAATAATCTGATGCAAATTATTACATTTATGTGATTGAACCGTTGCGAGACTAGTTGGATTAAATATTTTACGTATGATATATAAACTATTCTATGATGCACACATTTTCGAGGATTATTCATTCTTAAACAATCCCATAAAGAGACAAACTGAGGAAGCTGGTAGGAGAGTAGAACGAAATGTATTAAATTATAAACAACATATATTTTAAATCTTTATATTTAGGTGGGAAAGGAGTAGAAAAAAGAAATAACAGGAGATTAAGTTTGGAATGTTTGATGAAGCGAGTATGAAATTCTTTAATATCTATCTAATATTTAATATATTTATGAACAATACTTGGACTTTAGCTTTGATTTGTTTGTGTTTGAATGAGACTACCTGGTAAACGTATACGACCGAAAGATAAGTATTTTCGGGATTTAAAATGTGACAGTAAAAGAATGAGAAGCAACCGAAACAAAATGAAAACACCCAGGCTTGATTTTATTAGACATTATAGTTAATTAGCTACATCCGTAGGTAATGTATGTGCAATCAATACATTCTGTGTCAGTACAGTCTTTCATGGACAAATATAGTAATAATTACAAAAGGTAAAACAAACATGGTATTATGAATAGGTTTGCATGCATTTTTCTCTACAAACCAGCACACACATTTAAAAGGAGGAAGAGAATGAAAGATTTCTAGGTTATATGTTAAGTGCCGATCTTGGTTTCTTTCTTATAATATAATTTACAGTATATTGATAGAACATGAATTTGAGGTAGTACCTGCAAACTAATGCCAGTCGAGGCTGTGTAGAAGAAGAGTCTTTATTCATTCCAAGAGCCAAACAGATTGTGCAGATACATTTTTGTCAAACAACTGAATTAACACAACATGACTCAAATTTAAGGTCAGTGGCAGCCATGTTGTACCTACAACACATAATTTAAACTTAATGCCTACAAAATCCATGTAGCAGTCAGTGGCAGCCATGTTGTATCTACAACACATAATTTAAATTTAATGCCTACAGAATCCATGTAGCATCTACAGAATATAACTCGAACTGAAGACCAGCAGAAGCCAAGCAATAAATAATAAAACATAACTCAGGTTAAACTAATTCAAACTAGGTACTATTTACAAAACGTAACTCAAATCAAACCCATTATAAGATATTTGCGATTCAGTGAATCACACATATCCTTTAGGTTTATTAAATAATGTATTGCATAGTCATCTATAATGGAAATAATGGCTTCAAAGCCTTCTAGATCATAATGTTGAATTTATATATGATTCCCTCTTGTATTTACACCGGCCTGAAGCTTATAGGATGGAGACAGTGTAAGTAAGCATTCAGTCAACGTATCGGGGTTGATTTTTCGGCATTAAAAATAATAACAATAAGGTCACTGTTTTACAAACATAAACTATATAAAGGAATATAGAATGCATACTAAAAGGCACTATCCAGACTTCATCTAGTGTTTAAATAGGACTGAAAGAAGAACCAAGGGAATTTCTCATGTTATAAGTTTTATCTTTACGGAAACATTGAACCAAAACGATGATGATGTCTTTAACAACTGAAAAAGGCTAGATACATGTATTCTGTCTGTCTGTCTGTCTGTTTGTCTGTCTCTTTTATAACCTGTAAGTTTAAACAAACTTGTGGTCGCTTGGTTATTATATTACTCTGATGCCTTCACTTGTACAAGATAAAATTGTAAAACCCAACTGATAACATTGTTCTAAGTGGGTATCTTTTCATTCTTTTCTTTTAAATTGACTGGTAAAGCATATGATTTAAGGCATTGTAAGCATCACAGGTAATTACATATTCTAAGCATCAAATCATTTACACGCACGATATTAATGGCGGTCTACATATATGCGAACTAATTTACGTCAGCTAATGACATAATGCTTCTTACAGAGCCTTTTCGCGAGTCTTAAAATACACCATATTTATCTTCTATTGACATCTGAATTGTATAACAAATTCTGATGATGTCGGTGAAGAGGTAGTAGCATTATTATTTTGATATAAGAGATTGGTAAGCATAATAAATAGTTCTTAATGGAAGAGATAGAATTTGGTTGGCACCTTTGGTTAACAGCAAGGACAAAGTATCTCTATGATAATGGGGTTGTTGGTTGAGGAAGATGTTATATACCAAGCACAATGCATCTCCTTCATTCAGTTACTGTTAAAGAAACAAGAATGGACAGCTTGATATTGGCTTGGGTACAGCATGAAATAAAATACTGACATTTCATATGTACCTTGGGAAGAATGCAGCATAATGCGATCTATATTTAATGCATCAGGAAACGAGAACTGGGCACATCATCCACCATTGCAAATGTTGCGCTTGAGGATTTGATCGACTATGGAAACCAAGTTCTACTAAATAATGAAATCAAAAGTAGTTTCCATTCAATTGAAGGCTGGATACTTCGTATCAATAGTGTTTGGGTCAATGACGTCAGAGTTGAGCGTCAAAGATTATGAACAAAGGATTGTTCTGTGCATCACTCACACTATGATCTCAGCTACTAATGGCAGTGTGTGTGTGTGTGTGTGTGTGTGTGTGTGTGTGTGTGTGTACTCCTCCTTGTCCCCGTGATAAAGGGGATATAGTATTACTGATAGCGCGATGTAATTCATGATCACGTCAATGTATTATACGTGGCATTATGCCATTCAAGGACCTTTTCTGTTCTGCCTGTGAGATACTTAATCGTTACACATGTACTCGGGGTTCTTTTATCCCTACTGTATTAACGCCATTTTTCAAGCTATAATATCATGTGGGTCATGAAGATTAAATTCTTTCAAGTTGATACATAAACGATTGGTTTATTTTATAGTCTACTGATCTGCGCTTGGAATCTGCACAATGGACTCGTGTTCGTACTTTGGGCCCGTCCATGAATAGGCTCACAAGCTTCGTGTCTGATTACACATTTTTCTATATACCGATATATAGAATCCTAGATTATGCCAAAACAAGTTTATACTGTCAACAATCTATATCATTAACAAATTAGTACGCCTACTTCCCGTCAACAAATCAACTACTGCATACTTCAATATTTTCAAGGAGATTGAATTCAAATCTTTAGTATACTGCATATCTTGCACAGACACACACTCATGTTCCAAAACGTTTTTCAAATCCCACATAGGCTCTTGCTAGGCCTTTACATTGGAGATCATCTAAATTAAACCGTCCAAAAAAGTATACGTTCCAAAGATATGGCATTTAAAGCAGTATTACTTATAGACTGACTACCACCTCTATTGAATATACGTCTAGTCTTCCTTTCAAAGATATCAAACATCTTAGTATTTGCAAATCTCTTGAGTCCATCATGTTTCAAGAATGGAAGGCCAGACCTATTCCCACTAAAAGCATTAATCTTTCAACGTCTTTTGGACTAAGGAGGCCTCTGGCACTCCATATTGGGAATATGATTTGTCAAGAAAACGGAGTCAGGAGTTGTCGACGGCTATGTCAGTCTGAATTATCAAATACAAATAAAGTCACATTTAAAACAATTCTGAGCTGCCCATCAATAATAATAATAATAATAATAATATTAGCAGCATTGATGCTAAGGAGCATTATAGTTATGAGAATGATCTTGACAAGGACAAAATAGCAAAACCTGATAAAATATGAAAAGATTGAGTCTATCAAAGTAAAACAAAATTTCTCCATTTTTTAAAATCTAATTTGAATGCAGTTCTTATCTAATTACGTACTGATTAAATAACTCTTACAGAGGACGATCGCTACGACCCAGTAGCTATGTATCGTGCCTATACGTGATGATGATTATGATGATGAACACAAATACAATACAATCTGTATGAAATGGATGCTATGCATCAAAGATGAAGTAATTTTGTAGTAGGTGAAATTTTATTATACGCTATTGTTAATTAAAAGCAATATTATTAACGATATGAATTTAATAAAGAATTTAATAAATTAAATTTGAAATTTAAAACCATGTCAGCAATGTATTTGCTTTCACGGCAAACGAAGTCCACGCTCCTATAACTTTTGATGCACCGAGTTGAACTGTTATACATTTGAATCTGCTTTGATTTCCACGTAATCTGTGTATGTAAAGTATGGGGAATGTGTAAGCAATGCCATGCAATCAAAATGCAACATAATTCATGTCATGTGCCAAACGGGAAGAGACTCGGTTATCGTGGCCAACACAACAACCAAAAACCCCCTGAATGCATCATATCAAACAACTGTAAATGTTTTTAATAACTAGAATACTCAGCTAGCTACCATTTAGCATGACAAGCTACAGATAAGGTTGTACGAAGAACAGACCTGAATTCAAACTTAACTAAAGTCAGCATACATATTGGTCAAAGTGATTCACGTTGATAGTCTAGTGTTGTATTAACCAAAATGCATTAAAATATAACATTGATCTGAACTAAATTCAAAATTCATCGGAGTCACTGGGACTTGATATATAGGTCACAGTGACCTGATGTGTTTAATGGTATATTCTATATTTGGATAAATTCAAACACTAATATGCATGCCGATGTGGCTGATAATACTAAGGAAACTAAATTATACGCAAAACGTAAAAGCAAAACCTACATGAAATCACTGTAACGTGAAATTTACGTGTAGAGACTTGCATTTGGTCATTTGATCTTGTACCTACTTTGCTGCATATAAATACCAAGTTACATGACTCTGATGTGCACAGAGAAAATGACCTAAAGACAAATCGTAACCTAGGTCTACCAAGTGAGATATCTAGGTGAAAAGCTGTACGAGTCTTGAGCTCATGGTGTCTTATAAACTTCCTGTATGCAAAACCTTTACACAATGTTAAATGAATTATAAAATTTAGGTTACTGAAGCATTTCACTACATGACTCTAAATCTCATAGTAACAGAGAAGCTGAATTACATGCAAAACGAAATCGTATTGTCGAAGACAGATCGACATTCAAGCGTAATATTTATGGCTCTTTCCACGATGTTTTGTGGGGTGTAAAACCATATTACTGTTGCGTATAAGTGTGTAGCATCATGACTAGTATATATAGGTCAACTGGTAATTTTAAAAAAAAGTTATTGTCTTTATTTGGAAAACGAACACATGTGCACTTTCCAGCTTTAGCGGGAGAACGTTTAATGTGCTCTCCAAATCTTCCACATCGGAACGATTAGTTTTAATCTTAATTTACGTTAAAGAAAATAGAATGCTCGTAAAATCTGTTGATATTTGCCTACTATAACGAGCCCTCGTATAAGACATCAATTTCAAAAGCAAGGAATATAGACTTCTTAAGAATTTAAAAAAAACCTTATGTTCAGTTATGTATGTGCCTGATAAACAGATTGCTTGTTCGCGTATTCAGTCAAAAAATGTACAAAATGAATGATATCAGAATCCTTCGTACAAAAATCTAACACTCGATCGATGCTTTCTTTAACATCATCGTGAGCAGTGTCACTCTCCATATAAAGCTTTTTCTTTTTAGTCGTTCTATTTTGGAAAGTTTCTGGTCTAAGACGCATGTTCAGTGAGTGAAAGGCAAGGTACCGTCGAAATATGTTTTCATTTTTGTTTTTTCTCTTTTCTTCTCCATTTTGATTATCTCTATTAAATACTTCTGGTGACAGAATTATTTCCAAAAAGGCATCTTCAATGCTACCGTCCTTCCAAACAAAAACATCGTTCTCTTGAAGCTTGTTTCTTGCATGCATCCAGCCACTTTCCAAAAATGTGCCTTTTGCTTTCTCTGGCACAATATTGGATTCGGAAAGTTCCATGCCAGAAATATCTATACCAACGTGTCTGTATTCTGGTATCCTCAAACCTTTTACCGCTTTTGTGTAAATTGTACCGTATAATCTAGTGTCTATTTCACTTAACTTTTTTTCCATTTCGACATGATTCTGGCTCTCCCGTGCTATTTTTACAATTTCCTGTGCTATGTTTTCTTCCTCTTTCTCCGAAATTGTATCATTAATCGGTTGCATGATACATTTCTGCACAAATGTCTTCGTTAAACAATTGGTGATGATTTTGCAGGTGTATTTCTTGTCTTTTCTTTCTTCTATTCCTGCCTTCTGAAGTAATGTTTGGACTTTTGCATAAATCTCATTCGCACACTCTCTAGGCGACGCATTTTCTTTTTGTTTTTCTTCCTCCTGTTTATTTTTTGCTTCTTTCTCCTCCTCCTCAGAGGTCGTTGTTTCAATGTTTTTGTCCTTTTCTTCCACCTGTTTTGTCGATAGCGCCTGTTCGCCAGCAGATTTTGCAATTTTCATTTCTTTTTTCTCTCCTTTTTTATAATTCAGTTTTCTTTTTGTGCCTTTTTCTCTTTTTACGCTTATTACGGCATCAGCATCCAAGAGAAATATATGAGGCGTCATGGTTCCTTCACAAAACTCATGCCATTTGTCTTTATTTGTGTGGCCGTTTAGCATCATTATATGAAGAGAAGTTAATAGACACTCTAGGTTTTCAAAATCCTTTGTTGAATAACATTCTTGATGCGAGCTTTTGTGTAACTCTGAGACAACTCGTTTATAGTCCTGTTTTTCTGAATTTAAGATATGCGAGGCTAGTGCTCTAACGAACATGTAGTCTGACTCACCTTCAACGAAAAGGACTGTTTTTGCGAAAATCACATTTGCATACATCTCACTGGAAATAAGGCGATGCATTTTGTCTTCCATTCTTTGAATTACATCTCCGATATTTACAATGTGGTATCGTTGATTTGTTTTTGTTCTATCCCTTATCTTACAGAATTTGAATGTCCTAGGAATGAATGTTGGTGATAGAAATGCAGCGTTGTGTGATATTATAATTATCACCTGGTCTTTTACCCTTGGTAAAATGAGATTACTTAACCTACATATCATTTGGGGATGCATTCCACGATCTGGCTCTTCTAGAAGAAGGGTTTTGAACGGTTTGCATGACAGAAGAAAAGAAATGTGCCTTGCTTCCAAGATCCCCTCTGGAACTTTTAAAACACTGATATTGTGGCCCCATTGATCCTTCACCAACAATATCTTTTCTTCGAAATGAAAGTCAAACATTTCTCCACCTGTAAGAGTTTTAAAGATTTTGTCGGCTTCTTTAACATCATAGATACCGTCATCCTTCTTTTCTATGAACCATTTTATTATTTCGCATCTTTTGCCAGCTTCACTATAATTCAATGTCCCTTCTGTTAAGTTCTTACTGTTCGACCATTGTACACGTCCTAATGCTCGGTATCCAAAAGTAAAAACCACATGGTCACATAAGACTTCAAGATACTCTGCCGCCTTAGTTAAATTTGTTCCCCTAGGTGAAGGTATTGACGCTTTTTCAGAATTTCTTTTCATAATCTTCTCTACTTGATCTAGAAATTCTTTAGGTTCGTTAATTTTGCAACTGATGCATTGTTTCAGATTGCTGAGGATAATATTTTCGTCCTCTTTCTCGATTTGACATTCGAAATTATTAGCCTGCTCCAAATCACTCCTCGGTATTATAATATCTATATATACATCACCATTTTGATTCCTAATATCTTCGTTTGGATTCTTCGCGCTTTTGTTTTCAATCTTCCCATCTTCAGGATCGTTTTCATAGTCCGTAAGTGCCACAACTTTTGCATATCCACTTCTTGGAATGTGAACAAAGGAAGACAGTAATCTATTGTGGCCATTAAACTTTTCTTTTGCTTCTTTGGGTAATACAAATTCACATATAACATACGTTCCTTTGCATACATCCGGAAAATTCATCTTAAATGTACAATTAAATTTCATAGCCAAACATCTCCTGATCGATTCAAATGCGATCGACTTTCCGGAATTGTTTTCTCCCATGAAAAAGAAGACCCCGTCAGTGTCGAATTTCAACAATGTATCTTCCTCAAACTTAATAAAATTATTTAGTCTTACCGCACGAATCATATTTCTGTAAAAACAAAATGTGATTTAATAATGCAAATATAATTATTACTTATTTTCGACTTAAACTGTGCCAATTCGTATATATATATATATATATATATATATATATATATATATATATATATATATATATATATATATATATATAATATTGAGAGAGAGAGAGAGAGAGAGAGGCTTACTCCTTAACATTTGTATTTATAACATGTTTCTATTACTGATGTCATTCCTGCAAATGTGGCACGTTTTAAAACTTTGGTGTCTAATGAATGATAATTAAAACTTGTGTCATATAAAGGATGTTGCATGCCCTTTATAACTGCAAAGACAATATTTGCATTCATTGTTCGATGACACAATATCAGGACAGTTAATAAGCCATATTAAAGAGGAATTAATTTCAAGTTACATAGGTCCATTTGATTTGTTATAGTGTCGTAACGTTGCAACAATTGTCTTGTACATAGTGTCAGACCCTCGGCTTTAATTGTGCTTTTGCCTATTTTGTTGTATGTCGGAATAGAGAAGTAATTTAATACGTACTGGCAGATCCATAGAAATTCAAAAGAAAAGAAGACTGATAAATAGATGAAAATAGATAGATACATTGATTAATCGATTGTCAATAGCAACATATCTAGTATAGACCTTTTTGAAGGGGGCCCCTAGTGGCAGAGTGCTCTAAAGCGCTCACTGTTACGGGTCACTGCCGTCTCACCTCTATCTGCATGGGTTCGAGGTCTCGGGCTCGGCCATTGTGGGTACATGAGAAAGCTAGCCAGTAGTTTCTTGTGGGTAGGTGGTTCTTTTCGGGGTTTCCCCGGTTCTTCCTCCACCATTTATACTGGCCGCCATGTATAGCCTATCTTGTGCTGAAAAATGGCGTTAAACCCTAGAACAACAACAACCTTGTTGAAAATAAGGTTCCGTATTCTTTCACAATCCATTTTTCCAGTTCGTTTCTCATGACACGACTAAAAAGCTTAAAGATCATTAAAGAATTTAAATCTGCATTGAAAATTTGAGCCATCGTGTGACTGTGAGATCATATAGCAATTGCAACATAACACATATCTTTCAACGTGGATTATATATTCGTGCTCAGTCGTGTTCAAGACTGTGCTCGAAATTTTACCTCTGCTGAGTAATGAAACTGACATGTAAAACAAAGAAGAGTTATGATTATATTACGTTCTGTGAACATACCTGTTTTACGTTGAATTTTTGCTGGATAATATACGCTGGAAGAAGAAACAAAATATATAGGTTATATATATGCGAGGAATGTAGCTAAATTAAAATTAATAGCAAGAAAATCTGACTTTGAAAATATATTACAAAACGGATATAAAAATGCAAAGGGATATCAGCAAATAAACAAATCCAGCGAACAGAACCGTTGGGTGATACTGCAAGCGAAAAAGCACAAGACTTCGTCCACACTTAACAGATTTTAAAATTAACTTAAAATATTATCAAAAATAAATATCAAAGTTAGAGAAATGACACTGAAAAGAACTGATTGAAACTATTTTCGCAGCTAGAGCTATAATAGCAGCAACTTTGCAATAGCAATAGCAGATTTTGCAACCTGTTTCAGAGGAGTAGGCAGAGAAACATATGATTGAGTTAAACAAGGGAATGAAACATATTGTAAACTATTTGCGGTGGCTACAAAGCAGCATCTAGAATCACTGGTAATGTAAAAAGCTGGCTGTTAAAACAATCTGGGCAAATTGTTTTTGTATCAGCTGATCACAGCAGTTTGCTGCTAGTCGCATTGCTCAATTTGTAAAGGGTCCATACAAAAGTGGAAAAGAAACGTAAATAGGTAATTAATATTCTACTTTATAACATAAAGTACACTAGCTTCTGCAACCATTGTCATCATTATAAGTAAATAATTAATTTATTGATTTATGTTCCGTGATCCCTTGTTCTTTTTACTGTTTTGATGTGTCTATACCTTTGATCAAAACTGCAAATAACAAACAGACTAATCTGTTTCTCTATAGATATGCATAAGTTGAATTGCATGGACTGCAAGACTTTCACCATTGTTGTTTTTCCTGACTACGTAACTCTAACCCGTTTTCTCATTTTTGATATCAGTTACTTCGTTATCTGCCTTTTGACGAATTGTAAGAGACTGTTTATCAACTTCTATAATTTCATTTTTTAAACAAGTTTTAATAACAGTATTAAATTTTAAACTACGTACATCTAATAACTTTTGTAAATTGTCATCACCACCGATAACACAGTTCAGCCTAAGATTCGAATCTTATATACTCTATATTTACCCAAATTTAAATCTTCTATCAAGTTTATTTACAGCGTCTTGCACAACTGAAAAAGACGCAATATATGTTCAGTTTTACTTGGCCAACCAAAATACATATTACATAAGACCTTTTACTTTGGTTTAGTCTAGACTTTCCCACTCTTGTTAAACAGTTGCTATCTTAGAAAAATTAATAAATCGTCCTGTTTTTTGTCATTAAGTTTAACGCTGAATTTATTTTTAGGGCATTGTTGTCTTGTATTCAACTGTTCCTGCTCCATAATCATAAGGGCCTTGGTTTGCATCGTTTACAGGATTTGGTCAACGTTCTCCAAAATCCTTCGTGTTCTTCATGACCATTTTCCGTTCTTGTTATTGCTATGGCTTTAACGCCATAGGCTATATATGGCGGCGAGTATTACTGGTGGAGGAACAACCCAGGAAAACCCTGGTAAAAACAACCGACCCATGGGAAGCTACGATCAAGCTTACTCACACACCCAGACAGAAGAGATGACAGTGAACAGTAAAGGCGAGCACATTAAACCACTCTGCCACCCGGAACCCCACCGTTTTTAGTAAGTTATTTTTTCCATTAATATACAGCCATATTTAATTGGTTTTGACAGAATCTTTATCGCTCTGTGCTCTATATATATATATATTCATTGAATCATCATTGTAAACGTTTCGTCCAAACTCGTTCTGCTAAAACAAATTGTATCGTGGGGTTAGTACGTTTATTCTTGACAAATTATGTATGTCTCTGGGGATAGAGAATCGTGCTTTTGTGGTAGGATACTTAATTTCAAAATGTTACAAACAAAAAAAAAAACTTATTGTGCCACTTGTCTTTAAATTCTGCAAGGAAATTTGGGTCAATTAGCCTTTAAAAGTTTAGATAAAGCCTGCGACACTTGTATTAAAACTTTTATATACAAAAACGGGGTTGATGACTTTCAACATTTTATGAAAGAAAGTTTGGTCACTGGTTTTTAAATTTTTTAAGACCCGGGGCCACTGGTCCTAATATCTTTACCAAAAATCCTGAGCCAATGGAGATGAAAATTTTACTAAAAAACCCAGGGTTATTGTTTTTCAAAATTTTATGAAAGTGTCTGGGACACTGGTCGTCAACATTTATTTAAAAACCCCACCCATTCCTAAAATTATATTATTTCCGTATTTAACATGCAGTCCTAGTACAAAATCTGTAAATCGTGACAACTTTGAAATTGTCTTAGATAAATGAATCATGACTTCAGCTTTAGAAAAACTAACAGGCTGCGTACCTTATTCTTGTCCTGCAACCTAGTTTACGCATTAACTTGTTTAACTCGGGTTATACAAATTAATATTGAAAATTAATTATAAGAAATAGCTGACACAGATATTAGCCACTAAAGTGGTTTGAATAATAACAATTTTAAAATTGATAGTGATGATTGAATGGGCATACATAGGGTACAGTGCGATATAAAATGTTGTGAAAAAGAAAGCAACCAAATTGTATAGTACAGATGGCAACATAAGGTTGTGGAATATATTACTGGCGTTAATCGCATGAAAATAAACCAGATTTCGTATAATCAATATACAAGTTTCATGTATAGTTTGAGATTATAAAAAGGCTCATTTGTGGTCAATACCATTACTAGGTGATCAACCATTTGATTCAACCAACAAAATCATAAATGTGAAATAATTTATCAAAGCCTTAATAACTTTAGTTGTCTTCATACTCGTGAATGGAGATATTTAGAAGCAAAGAATTAAAAACGTCTGCATGGTCCATGAACCTGTTGTAAATGTTAAGAGAAGTAGGAAAGAAATATACAACTAGACAAATGATGAAATAGAGGATGGCATACACAGTGCGTTTATAATCAATATAACTCTCAAACAACAACAGATGAAGAAAGAAGATGGGTTATTGTTTCTTTAGAAGATAGCAACAGTCTAACAAATAAATGAATATCTCGTCTAAAGCTGAGTATTAAATTATATGTAATATCTATTGTAGCTGCTTAAGTAGATAAAAAATCAACTCTTACACAGCCTATCCGCACTTTTGAAGACTGTGCAAAAGAAATATCGAAACATTAAATTTAGCTGAACAAGGTTATGACTCAAATAAAAACATCGTAAGAACATTTCATTTTTATATTTAAGTTTCAAAAGTGAGAATAAACTATGCAGTTAATGGTGATATTATATTTATGTTATCAATTGATATGGTGAGGAAAATGGGTAGATTAAAATAATAATTTACACGTCATTAAAATACATGCTACTATAAATACCAACGTGGAAAAAATTTAATACTAGCAGTTGACAGAGTCGTAACCAATCACCAGGAAACAAAATATTGACTAATAGAACTAAGGCAAGAAAAGGATAGGACGTCAGGTGTACTAAATAAGAATGACAAAATGCTTGTACCTACTTCCACACCCACACCTAATGTACACCATCATATTAATATTATACACCATGAAACAAATAAGCAATTATTACATCTATGGGTTGAAGGAGCCGGTGTAATTTACTTTATGAAGTCGATCAACTAGTTATTTAATAGGTTATCTTGTCATTATTTCTTTTTGCCACGACAAATAAATCTGTTTTAGTACAATTACAGATAAACTAGTTAATACAAGAACTAGAAAATGGCAATATAAACTCTGATAGAAGTGAGTTTTAAGTATAATATAAAAAGCTAGCTTATTACACTTCCTCTGATACCACGCAATGCTGCTGCTTTATTTTAGACAATTAGTCGGCCATATGTTTCAAAAAGTTTCAAAACTTTTCAATGACACATGTGTAGAAATACCGCTAGCCCCCACAATCATTAATCACTTTACAAAATTTGATATATTTGCTATAGAAGAAGTAATGCTTTTATAGCAATAACTACAAATAGAGTTGCAATTATTGCACCTTTTTCTTTGAACAGTCAATTTAACCTCTCAGTGGTAGGTTTTCTTAACTTTTTGACTCAGTGTTATTAAAGCTTTCTAAAAGCTTCTTTGTTTACTTCTAAATCTGTAAAATGCAAAACTATGCTTGCCCTTTTACTTTCATAAAATTCTTCTGTTTCATTTAATTTCTTTTTATTGGGCATATTTTGCCTTTAGCAATGTCTTATTTTATAATTTCTATGATCTGTCAAGAAACGTTTGGCATAATTTTCATCACGTGAGTATAAAGGGAAACAAACAACAATAATAGGTTATCTAGTGCAATGCGCCTCGGGGTGATCAGATGGTAGAATTCGAACCAATACCCTAACATCTGAGCCACCGCAGCTCCATGTATGGGGAAAAAAATTAATAAATCTAGATTCGAGGATCTTAATGCCAAAAATTATTTGTTGACAGTATCATATATGCAGGTTATAAATGTTTTTATATTGCGCATAAACGTTACTTATACAGCGTGAAACACTGAATTATTTCTCCATGACAAGTATCAGAAATTGACTCTGTATAAAGGTTATTATGTCATTCTCTAGTCCAATGCGTTTTGTCCAGCTGGCATGTTAATTATTATTTCACAATGCGAATCTTTATTAACCTTTCTACATGCAAAGATCTTACTATGAATCTAGCAACCGTGTAACATAAATATATATTTTAAATCCAGCTTTGGAGGAAGTACAAATATTTATGGAGGAAAATGATAAGCCAGAAAATAGGATGGTGCGCTTGCAATGTATGCTGAGGCCAGGTCACTCCTTCAGCCACAATTTTCCTCTTATATTATTAATGAGATAAGACTTTACAGTTTTACATATCAGCCCCGTCCAGTCAAACACGAATTCTGGGTCTCAACACAACACGAGCTCCACTATCTTGAACGAAGAATCTGCTCATCCCTGCTAAGGACTGGTGATGACTGAGGGAATCTTTGAAGAACAGAAGTTGCGCTATGTCCAATCTGTGATGCAATTGACTTTAAGAAAATTCAATAACGATTAAAAAAAACCCACTTACCTATCCTGTCAAATTCACAATTTTAAGTCTTAAGTTCTTGCAGAGAAATAGGCAGCGTTTATCGCTGACTTGTTTGATTCTTTGTCAATTCAAGGAAAATGTAAAACCATTAATTAAAATTGCGTACTATTTTCCATCACACTGAGAGTCTGAAATATCCCCTATCAGTCGAATTAAGAAAACATGCTAAATTAATGGAGTTTATCAACGAAATATATCAATAGTAAGCAAGCATAGTACTAAAATGAACTTCTACAATCTGCAGATATTTTGACATTGTTCACTAATGTACCTTTGCCAATAGATGAAACAACGAGAAATCTAGCTCCACATCAATACAAAGTACACCAAACATTAAAACAAATTAGAATTTGAGAGGTAGTTCATTGGCTCTATTAAGCCTAATTATTACTCTATAAAAATATAATCGAGTTTATCAGCGAACTTTCCAACATACACTCTAAACATCATATAATATCTTGGAATTTCCATATGCTTTCCATGCGCTTATTTATGACATAGTTTTGCGGGCGGATAGGGGAGAGGGGTGAAGACATGTCTATGTACTATACAGCACATGGCAAAATGCCGGGAGGTCCTAACTACCCAACTCTTAAATTTTTTGCACCATCGATGAATTCAGTACCAGGTATGTTTTGAACAGACACTTACATGTACTTCGTCTTCTTTTGAACATTGCATTCGATACATTGTGACAACACACTGCATCGAACAAACCGCTAAGATAAGTATTGTACTGTTTTTATTTCTCTGAGTGAAGTAATGCGTTTGTTTCCTTTAGAAGATGTGAATTGATAATAGGTTAAGCGAGACTCTCTAGCTTTTGTCTCAATAGAAAAGTAACTATGCGACCCTGCTGTAAAATTGATAATATTTGTAAATATTTTTCTAAAATGATTATTCGCAGTTAAAAATATCCATTATATAAAAATATTCAACTTGTTGTGGTTAAAATCAACTAAGTTCATTATTAATAGAAGAAATAAAATAAAACTTTATCTGCAGTAAGGATTCAGGTTGAGATTTATCTGGATGTGGAGCTGAGTGTCATCCACTTATTTCCATTTGGTTCATGTTCTATATATAACCAGAAGGTTTAATTTTAAAGGCAAAGAAAAGAAAGAAAGATTGAACTCAATACTATGTAAAGGATACCAATGTGTTATTTTTTGTAAAAGGACATGTACGGATCAAGCAGTGAAACTGATGATTGAAGTTCACTATTATGGTTTGTATGTTTGTATGGTTAACAAAAACAAAAAAAGAGTCAAAACTAACTATACCGTCACAACGGTATCAAAGTATCATTGCATCATAAATTGTATTCCAATTCTAAAATGTACTCTTGTAAATGTATGCTTTACATGGTGTCGTTGTATCGGGTTTTATCCTGGTCAAAGCAATATCCATTTACCGTTGCAACTATATTCACCTACTGTTGCAATATATTCAAATATCATTGTAAATTTTCAATTTTCAATTTATTTTGTCTTTATCTGGCAATATTAGATTTTAACTTCAGTAGCAGGAAGGGTGAACCCTACAAATTGGTTTCGAGCAAATTTTGAAATGATGATTAAGACAAACTGTAGGGTTCGACTGCCGTACCGCGAAATCATTTGTCTTAATCATCAGGCAAATATATTCATTACCAAATGTCTGTCCACCCCCACCCCCCCCCTTGCTGCGGTGGACCCTACAACTTGGTTTCGAGCAAATTTTGCATTATGATTAAGACAAACTGTAGGGTTCGACTGCCTACCGCGAAATCATTTGTCTTAATCATCAGGCAAACATATTCATTAACCAAATGTCTGGGTTCACCCTCCCTGCTGCTATGGCATTTATTGTTGACTCGTCGATATATAAATAAGATACAGGGGTTTTTTCGACAATTAAATATGGAAGGGTGAACCCTACAACTTTTTGCCTGAACCGTTAAGTAAAAATAAAATAACAAAAATAAGGTCAATAACGATAAACCGAGCCTTCTAACTATATTATTACCGTACGGTTTAAAAAACGAATAATAAATCGTTTGGGTTAGCTCACCTTTGTTATTTTATTTTTGACTTTTGTTATAGTGCGTTTAGTTTACTTACCGGGTTACTCAATTTTTGTCATTCACCCCCCCCCCCTGCTGCTATGAATTTATCCAGATCAACTATTGTATGTATATACATGAAGTGAGTCATACATACATGTACTGAGATAGGTATGCGTACCGATTTTTCAAGGACATGTGTGGTAGTTCAAACAATAGCTGTGTTTATCGCCGCGGATATCTCCCGGAGATAGGTATTTGTGTGCAGTTTATTTCCGTGCTTTAATTTTAAATATAATACATTTTAATCGGTTCATACATATAATGGCAAAATATCTTAATAAAATTATAAATATTTATTTATTTGTAAAATCAGATATCAAATGCTATTGCACAATAATCACATATAATAATTTCTAAAACGTATATCCGTAGTCGAGTTCGTTAGCTCAATGTTAAAGTTGTTGGAAACTTTAATATTGATGTTTGCGGTTCGACCCCAGATCTCGCCGAGATGGGTTCGGGTCCCCGGGTCGCCCATATCTTTTAATAAGTAGGGGGGGAGGCATCACCTGAGATTTCGATAAACCATCACGTATCTCGTGGTCGGATTCTATTTTGGAATTCTACCCCGGGGTTTCGTTGGGGTTTTATCGAAATCGCAATGCCTAGACAGCCTTCTGAATTGCTAATATTTCACTTTCGTCGATTAGAAATTCGCCGGGAGGTGTGTCTATGCAAATTTACCCCCTAAAATAATCAGTAGCATGCCTTGAGCTCTCTGCCCCATGGAAGAACCCCCAAATAAACATCCAGAAAGGGTGTTAGCCAAAAGAAACAGAACATGGGCGTGCCGCATAATACGTCATAAGAGAGAACGACAATGTAAGGACCCCATGAAAGTCACACAGGCTATCGAGGGGCTCCATTGAAGGGTAACCGCTAGGATCTACTGATTATTTTTGATAAATTAAAATACAGACAAACATGCATACATACAGACATACATAGAAAGGGGAAATAATTCTCTAGCAGAGGAGGAGCAGAGTTAATCACAGATTAACCAAAGATTTTATCCAGACCTATACGATATCTGGATCTTGGGTCATGAAGATTTATTGTTATAAATCCGAACGGAGCAGATTGTGCTTTTGAAAAGAAGCTTTTAAACTTAATCATGTCCATGTCCCCTGAACACCAAGTATAATAAATATTCTGTAGAGTATAATTATCTACTCCATTAAACACAACCAAAATATTGCAGTTATCTCTGATCACTTTAGGTATCTGTGTATATCGTTGTGTAACATAAATCACGTCAGTATTTTTGTGACGACCTCGAGAAAATATTCTAGCTGGATTTGTTTGTCTGTCCAACATAACGTCATCGTACACCACTAAATTATTAATAAATCCATCTAGGTCATCTACAGATGGAGCCTCATCAATATCGGTAATAAAGTCAACAACATCATCACCATCTTCATTCAGCAATTTTGCATTTTCATTAAAATCTTTAAGTACTTTGTAACAGTGTTGATCATCTACGGATGGTGCTACTAAATACAATTTACTCCATTTTAACCACCGCATTATTAAATTTAATAATAGTTGTGTTTTACCTGATCCAGATGGACCTATTATAATCATTCTTATCGAATTTGGTAATGCTGGATGATGCTTCACTGGCTCCTGTTTTCGTGTCGCCGAAAAATCAATTATATCCATATTATTAATAACATGAGTCTATATTGTGTTCGATGTAGATTATCTACACCCACTACTGGACTGACAACAATAATAACAAAAAATAAACGACGTGCATTAAAAGGTAAATGTGTAAAATGCGGCACGAAAAAATATAAATTTATCTCCATGTCTGATTCCCTGACAAAGTCAGGTACAAAGTCAGGTGGAGATATAGCCGCTTTATTAGGAAAATTACCAGGAACTCCGTGGGCTAAATATGCCGGTGAGAAACACTTACCAGGATATAATTATTGTGGTCCTGGAACCCGACTTGACATCCGACTTGATGATCAAGATCAACCAAGACCAGGAGAGTATCCAGTAAATAAGATTGATCAAGCGTGTCATGTTCATGATGTTGCGTATAAAAGTAAAGATTTACAACAAAGGCATCTCGCAGATGTAAAATTGATTCATGCATTAAATTCTATACCTAATAAATCTGTCAGAGATAAATTAGCTACTTTTCTAGTAAAATCTGCCATGAAAGGTAAAATAATGCTAGGGGCTGGTAATTAATTATATAAATATTATAATGGAATCCATTTATTATAGCCCAAGAGGATATTGGAGAGGTAAATCAGCTATTAGTAAATTATCTGAAGCAGCAAAAGTTTCACGTTCTGTTGCTGCAGCGTGGTTAGCACGACAGGCAATATGGCAAATTTATCTACCACCACCTAAAAATATTCAATATGCACATTTTGATGTCAGCGTCCCTAATGAGGTTCATCAAGCAGATATTTTATTTTTACCACACGATACCATTAAAATTGGTAAACGTCAGTCACGCACATACAAATACGCATTAACTGTCGTTGACGTTGCAAGTAGATATAAAGAAGCTGAACCATTATCAACAAAGACAGCGTCTGAAGTTTCATCTGCGTTTGAACGAATTTATCAGCGAGGATCTGGACCACAAGGTGGTCTACGATGGCCACAGTTATTACAGGTTGATCCTGGCAAAGAATTTCTTGGAATAGTATTATCGTTAATGAAGAAACATAACGTTAAAATTAGACGAGGACATACTGAAATTCATCGTGATCAGGCAATTGTTGAAAGATTTAATCGAACACTTGCCGAGCGGTTATTTGGATACCAATATGCAAAAGAAATATCTACTAACTTTAAATCTGGTGAGCGATCTCGTGAATGGGTTGCAAGGTTACCAAGTGTGATAGCTGCATTAAATAATGAAATTACTCGTTCAACTTCCATGAAACCTTCTATTGCGATCACAAAAAATATATACCCCGTAGTAATGACAGACAACAACCTCAACCAGTATTAGGTAATGCAACTGTAAGATATTTATACGAACCTGGTGAACTTGAAGGTGGTAAAAAAAGAACAACCGATCCTATCTGGAGCGTGACTACACATACAATTTCTAGTGTGGTTAGATCCACTGGTAGACCTCCAATTTACAGATTAGATTCTACCGCACCTCAACGTGGATTTGTACGTGAACAATTACAGGTAATCCCTGAAGACACACAATTACCACCACATACAATTACATAACCAGAACCAGGGCGTCCAGCGCCCCGACGTCGATTACATTCAAGACAGGTCAGCATCACATTATCACGTGTATGACCAAGATCACTATTAATTCTATCTACGGTAAATTGTCTTGGATTATTATTCGAATATTGCCACAACATATTACAGTTACAACTTGCACAATTATTATTCTGTTGTGCTTTTAGTTTTATAATAAATTCAACATCAATATCAAAGTCACGCTTATTTTTTTTATCACATTGCTTATAACCAGATAGTTTTTTCTTATTACGTCATTGTTAACAGTCTGATCATTATTTTCTGTAAAATTAATAATAACCCTATGTAGTTGAGATATTCTTCTGACTCTAGAAACTGCAAGATAGACTAAATTCGACCATTCAATCCGATCATCTATAATCCAGATATTTGTATCAGAAATAGTTAACCCTTGTGAAGAGTGAATAGTTATAGCGTATCCTAACGTCCACGGTGATTTATTCATATTCAGCGCATTCTCAACGACATTAATATCTACTAAAACAATATCATTCAAGACAAGATTCTGTACTCGGACACTTTCAGTGTCTCCATCAGGAATTTCAACATCAATATTCTGTTGTCGAGTATCTGCTGGGCGATAACACAAGGGTACAGGTAGATCTGAAAACTTTTCTTTATGTAACAGAAATAATTTCTCCTGTAGTTCATCACGAATTATCTTTCTACTCGCGACTATTAAATCAGCGGGAATCCATAAAGTCCAAATATCATTCATAGAAGTCTCTGGAATTACTCCTCGCATTATTTCACATTGTACTCTGTCTGGTTGTAGTCTGATTAATCTTTTAAATTCCTTCAGAGGTTCATCAATAGCTCTATGGTCATCATTTATTTCTTCATAATAATCTACGTTATTCTTCAGCCATTCATGTGGAGACTGTCCAATAAAGGGTGGTGGTTGACCATGATCACCACACATTATTATAGCAGTATTCTTCGTCAATAGCCATTCAAGAAATGTTTTTAATATTTCTAACGACACCGTGCATATCTCGTCCCATATAATATATTTAGGTATATATTTCTCACCCATTCGCTCAGGAGTCCATGTGTCTCCGCACCATCTAAAGAAACTATGATAAGTACACGATTTTACTCCTCGCTCTTTTATTTCTCTGGCGAGTTTATGTGTCGGTGTCAAAACAATTATATCCGAATTATTATTCATGAATAATTTAATCACACGCGTTGTTTTACCTGAACCACCGCATCCGTTACGATAAACAGTTTTATATCTAGCCACAGGATCATATACAGATGGTGCTGATGAATTTGATACCTGATTATTATTTTTGTGATATATTTCCTTAATTTCAACGTCGGCAGATTCAGAATAACTAAATATATTTTCTTGTTTTATTCTCCATGATCCCCATTCACCATTACCAAGTAGTGGTTTTAATAAATCCGTATATTTTTTATTTATATAAAACGAATCCGTTGCGACTCTGACAGCATCACGAGAAAATCTATTTATCATAGACAGTAGATTTATAGAAACATATGCCAACATAGAAGATCTTAAATGAGTAAATTGTGGTGAGTCACCATCAAGATAACTTACAATTGTACCTAGTTTGGTTCCGTCTGACAAATAAGCATTACTCCGATTTATAAATATGTTTTTTTCTGTTGTATCAGCAATTATAAAATCGAGTTCAGCATCGTCCATAATTAATCTTGTACAATGTCTTTTATGATCATAGGCTCCTCCCTGAGTAAATTTACCAATTATCCTTCTACCAAGATCTTTTGCAAGTTTTTCATCATGCTCGTCTCTGCATTTACGTATATTATTAGTAATTTTAATAATATCATCTTCATTAAGATTAGGGAATTCTTTCCTGACATCATCAATATTAAATCTATTTGGTTCTGGTAACCAAATTTGTTTCTGTGGATTATATGATATAATGGCCTCACTCACCTGTAAAGATATTAAAATTCCAACATCAAGCATATATCGCAATAGTACTATTGGAACCCAACATCGCTCTGAAAAATGTCTTCCAAACCAAGTATAAGTAATCGGATGGAGATTTTCTGCAAATTGGAATGATTCTACATGAGCAAATCCTGTTAAATCAAAATCTGGTAAATGTCCGTTTATTGCAACCCTGGTCATTTCGTGTGATGGATGTCCGAATCTCTTAAAGTATTTAGAACATTCTCCGTATACAAGAAAACTTCCAGGATAACATGCCACCATATCGACGGATATAATGTCACTATAGTTGTATTTAGTATTCCATAATCCTCCGTGTCCATATTCTACGCAACTTTTATGAATATCTTCAAGAAATTCCGATCGTGTTGGTTTCCATAAATTTCTCTCCTGAGCGAAATGAGCCGCTACGGATGGAACTGTAAAACAATTATTTAATAATTGTCTAACTTTGACATCGTCTGAAGTATATTCACGCCAAAGGCGCTGCGCAAGATTTTCCATTTCTACATTAAGAGATTCTGTACGGTAAATATCACCATTAGGTCGTACAAACTGATCGTAATTATCATATTCCGAACTCTGAAATAACCAAACAGACACAGGGTCACTTTTACTGATATTTTTGATAAAATCAAATATATGACCATCATAAAATTTAACTTTTCTATCTCGTGGAAATATTGTTACTGCTGAGGTCCATGCTTGCGAATTATGATCAATAATATCTATTGGAGCTCCATTTTTTGTGTATTTTGGTTTATATAAAATCTCTCCCGTCAGCGTTTTTACCGTTATTGGAAATCTTAATTTCTTTTCTAGTTCAGCGACATCTTTGATAGATGCTCCGGTATCTTTAACTGATTCTGCCTAAGTATTTATTTTTTTACGTCGTAAATCTGTTAAACCATTACCACGTATCGCGTTTGTAAAATGTTCTGTAACTCGTTCAGCTACACAGTTTATTCTTGAATCTG
This sequence comes from Megalonaias nervosa, assembly GCA_016617855.1. Taxonomy (NCBI): domain Eukaryota; kingdom Metazoa; phylum Mollusca; class Bivalvia; order Unionida; family Unionidae; genus Megalonaias; species Megalonaias nervosa. The sequence continues at coordinate 46,530 of JAECUM010093038.1, read as the reverse complement.
ACAGTTTCATAGGTTTTAGATCCCCGACGTCAGGTTTATTATTCAGCGGAAATATTCCATATACAACTGCAGTTGCTGGATAACTCTGTATATAATATAATTTGTCAACACCTGTTAGTATTCCGGGCTTAGATTTATTATTTAAGAGAACAATATTATTTCCTGATTGTATGTGTACTGGATCGCGCTTGTCACGAATAATCCAAATATCTTCTTTTGTATTTACAATAAATTTTATTAAAATAAAATATTTTTGATCGTCAAGGTGATTAATAATTATTTTTCCTCGTTTGTCATTCATCATATTAGTAACATTTCCGACTCTGAATGTTGACCATACATGAGCAGCACCATCGTCACGAAATTCATTTTTTGCTTCACGAATACGTTCGGTTATATCCTCATCTGTTAATGCCAGATCTTGCATCAAAATACTATATTTATATTCTGATAGTCTGTCAAGATCAAATCTAGCATGAGAAGGTTCAATTGCCGATAATTTCTCCATATAATTAAGACAAGTATTTAAATTAAAATTTTAGTATATATATAATGATTGAAACAAAGAACAAATGTGCTTGGCTCAGAATTGGATATACTTCTCTTTGTAATAAACCGTGCGTGAATGAATACTGCGGAAATCATGCACAGAGTATCAAAAATGGAAGTACAGGACCAATACCGTGTATTCAATGTGGTGTTGGAGTCAGAGGAAAAACTCAATTGTGTCTAAAATGTGGCGGAAAAAAATATAGAGAATTAAAACGATATTATAACAAAAAAAAATAATACATCGCCAGGTAAATCTCCTATACAAACCGTAGAAGATTATCTAGTCAGATTTCAAAATAATGATTTAGACAAATCATATTATTATATAAAATGACTCAGACAAATCAGACTTATGATGAAATGATCGACAATGATATTATAAGAGAATTAAGAAAAAAAGCATTTCGTAATAAATATGAATTTGTGAAACATCCAGTATATACAAATTATGAAGCATCACGAGATGGTGTAATCAGAAACTGTAGATTGAAAAAACCAGTCGGTAATATTAATAATAAAGGTTATTTTACGTTTAATACTGGAAATAAAAATTATTACTCACATAAATTCATATTCGAATGTTTTCATCGAGTAGCTGAAAATGGACTTGTAGTTGATCACATTGACGGAAACCCCCATAATAATCGGTTATCTAACCTGCAAGTTATTACACCTAGTCAGAATGCTGCACGCGGAAATACTGGAAAATGTAAAAAGTTTGCAAGAAGATCTATTAAATCCATAAATATACAGACAGGCCAAGAAATAACTTTCCCCTCAATTAATGCGGCTGCAAAATATTTTGGCATACATTCACAATCAGTAAAACATGTTGCAGATAATATTACTAGATCAGCATATTCAATAAAATACGATCAGCGGATAATATTTGAATATATCTAATTCTGTACTCTTAATAAATAAATTGTATATAGTTTTTGACTTTATATTTTACCTTCACCGTCGCTACACTTTCACTTTTGACAGAATCAAATAACACAATTTTTCTTAATTGCATTATAGGATTATCCACGTTCTTCTTTTTCTCGTATTCACGAGATAGTTCGGATCTAATATTTTCGATCGAACGTGCAAGAGGCGCAAATAGCTTTACCTGTTTTTCATTTACCATCGCCAAGGATTCTAACATAGACTGATAAATTGATTTTACAAATTTATAATTGGATGGTAATGTGTATTTATTGTCAATTTTTCTTTGTTTTAATATTTCATAATCGCATAATATTTTTTCAGGATCGAGATTATCAGATAGATTTATTCTGTTATGTTTTAATTTTTTAATAGCAGAAATAATATCATTTATATTTTCTTGGTTCATATATATATAATAATATTTCTCTAAAACAAAATAGCATCGTTCCGAATACTGTCAACACTCGTCAGCCATAGGAATCGAACCACGGTCGTCAGTATCATAGTTGCAACAATTATACCCAATAAATTTTAATTTTCTGTCAGATTTCAGAAATCTAGCAGATTTTCCACAGAAAAAATAATAAAATAATAATATTTACAGATTTTTCACAGATTTCCACAGAAAAATAATAATAATTTCAGAAAATCTGTCCAAAAACATCAAACAGAGTATATATTTACCCATCAGATTAAAAAAAATATATTATTTCAGAATCAGATTATTTTTTCCCTTATTATATTAGGAAATATTTAATCAGACGTTCTACGAGCGTATATATAAATTAATATTAAGAGATTCTTGTCTTAGATCCAAAATATTTCCTGCCTGGTCAGTGAGTTTGAAATTTATTCTTGTCAGAAATGGATTATGAACTCGTAAATAAATTGGGTTAATTGGTTCAGACACAATTAGCCAACCTGGCGGGTCTTTAGGGCTAAATGAATATAGTATATACCCCTGTTCCGCAGTGCCACTGCGGTGATTAGATTTTGAAAGATCTACTTGATAACTATCATCAATTACGTCACATACCAGATTGACTGCAATTGTTGTTGTTATATTAACAATACCAGGTGATATATGTCGACCACCACCGTGTGGATCATTATTATATTTAAGAATAGTTGGTGTAGGTATTAATTTTTTCCATGAATCACATATTCTTTTAAATTGTTCATCAATAAGATCATTAACTGATTTCTTTAGCTCTTCAGATTTAAATCCAGGAATTATAAATGTTGATAGTTGTTCTCGCGTAATTCCGAAATGTTTTAGAAATACTATTGTAAACAGAAGATTTAGTCTAACACTTCGAGGCGGACCGTCTTCATCAACTATATATAACTCTTTATATCGTCTATCTGCTAATATACCCACTAATCTTTTTTCTCTGTTAACAATAATATCATTCATGAAATCTAGGTCTGAAGCAACTTGATTCAAATGTTGTATTATTTCAATTATTTGATTTTATAAGTCATCGTTGTAGGAAGTGCTAATGTTGGAAAATAAATTTCTTAGATAATTAAGTACACGTCCGTGTTCAGACTTAATTGTATTAGCATATGAATTTATTTCATCAACATCAAGTATTATTATTTTAACTTTTTTACCATCAACTATTTTTGTAAAATAGTCTTCTTTTTTATCTATATAATGTACAACTCCATCACCAAAATATCGTCGCCATGGGTAAGCATTTTTTTCTATTCTATATTCTGGAGGTTTTATAAATTTTTTAACATCTACGACAAAATCAGATCTCTGTGGTTCTGGTGGTGTTTGATAAACCGGTGGATATTCAGGCCAACCTAATACTGATCTAATCGAACTTTGATAAATATCTACGGAGTAATCAGGGGAATTTATTTCAATAACCGCAGATAGTGTTGGTTCGTAGACAGTAATTGCTATTTTTGATTCTTTTCCTGTAATAGATTTAATTCTGCGTTGGAACTCATCATTAATCTGTTCTATTTGATAACTGCCCGTTGGAATAGCAACTATTTGCCAATCAGGAGTTCCATCAGGCTTATTCTTATTAGCGAATACTAATGAATTATTTGGCTGTAGTCCACCAAATGGTTTTGATCTAATATTGGGCCAACTATAATAAACTCGCAATTGTGCTAATGCTATTTCTTTTGCAGGAATTGCGGTTGGAAAATTGACACTAAACTCAGGATTGGTCGAACTTAACGATATCATCGTAGTTTTTGACGGAGTTGTATTAGTGACAATCTGCTGAAGTAATTCCCTGTCTGTCATTATTATTATTGTTGTTATTTAATTCGTTAAAATCATTTGCGATCACTTTAAAAGCATCATCATAAGTTTTCATCATCATCGCGAATTCAGTATCAGATATTTCACCATCACTAACACACGAAGAAATATATAAAGATAATTTAGAACATGCCTCTGCCACTGTGTGTAATTTAATCATATAATCGTGCAATTTAGCATTTGTACAAGTATGTATCTTTTTGGTTATCATACCTAGAACACCAGCAATAGTCGTTGATGCTGAAACAATAATGGTTATAATAGTAGGTGCTGTCATCGTCAATGTTGATAATAATAATCCTGTTCCAGTAATAACAGCAGAAACCGAGTAAACAACTACATCGATAACAACTATACGTCTTTTGCATTTTTTTATTTTCGTGTTATAATAGTCGATAAAATTATTTAGTTTAGTCAGACGTTCACATACTTGATTGCATCTGTAAAGTTGAACGTCAATGCGAGACTGAGGTTGATCCATTATTATTATATTAAATGATTAATTGCTATATTTTAGCCACAAATTCCAGATGCCACGAATAAGGCACTGAGGTTATTGTTTGATCATTTATTCTCAGTATAAATGTTTCTTCAACATCTTTACTTAACAATATAGATACAACTCCAGAGAGAGAATCAGTTGAATGACGCAATATATATCTGTTAATTATAGCAAACCTTTCATCACTAAATACGGACAGCCTGTAAATACCAGTAACTTCTGCGGTATATTTGATAGTATTTTTTTGTGGTGTCCATGTTGATGATCCTGATGCTACTGTGTATACAATATTTTCAATCGAACTGTGGGAGATTGTATATCGATTTATTTTTTTATTAATTTCAGTAATATTACTTTGTAATATTTTTACTTCCTCATTTGTAAAATAAAGTTTTTCTTCTATATCAATTAATTTTTTATTAATATCATCAAGTTTTATATCAACCTTTGATGGGTTTCCAAAAAAATCATTTTTAAGTTTGTTTATGTTTCTGTGAAAACTTAAAAACGTATTCACGTGACTAAGAAATTCATTTTTGAATTCTGTTATTTCATTATTGATTGGAACTTCCTTATCATCAACGTATTTTTTATTAACTGCATCAAAATCTGTCTCTGGTCTTCTGAGATTAGTAATGCTGTTGTTATTCATATCGAGAGATGCATACATTATACCGCGGTTGGTCAGTACATATTTAGATTCTTGATCGTCGACATATTTCTTTGTTGCGGCGTCTGCATCTGCGGTTGGATTTCCAATGTCGGTGATTTTATTCTGATTCATATTAATATCTCCTGTAAATACATCGCCGGATTTCTTAATATAATTACTGAGTGATGTACCAGAATCTTGTATTTTACCTTGATCGGTAAAAATAACTATATTATCTACGGCCGCAGTTGGAATTCTTATAAGAACATCTGGTAGTTGTATATTACTTGTTTTTAATCTTCCTTGTTTATCCTGAAAAACAACTACTTCGTTTTGATCCACACTTGCGAGATTTAATAAATCATCAATTTCATTTCTGAGCTGATCGAGAGTTGCGTATTTAGATAAATCAGCCTGCTGATGACCTCTACGGGAAGATCTTCCATAAATATTCACCATTATATTTACTAATGTCTGTTTAAATATGACGTCGTAGTATATTCATGTATAACTTTGTGGGGTGGTTTTGTTGATTTTGATATAGCATCAAGTACATTAAGTACTTCTCGACCACATATTGGTGGATCAGTTAATGTTTGTGTTGGTAACGTTGAATACCATATTGGAGTACTTTGCACCGCGATATTATCGCGGCTAACATACTTTAAGAATTCTTTTGGTGGAGCTAGTCCATATGAATCAAAATAAATAATTCCACGTGGATCAATTGCATATCCGACCCAATGCGTGCCTGGACCAGAATTTTTATCGAGATTAATAATACCTGTTTCAATATTGTTTGGTTGTTTTGGTAATTGATCGCGCATGAAAACTCCTCTAAAATGTTTTATTTTTAATTTTTTAGCAGCATCTAGTAAATCAAAATTGGACATAGGAGATATTAGTAAACTGTCCCTGGTAATCTTAGGCCTTTTCCGTACCAGTGTTGGGTCCCTGGTAATCTTAGACCCCTTCCCTTTTTTTTGATTCCCTGTCCGGTTGCTTTCTTTAATGCCATTCCAGCAGCAGTTCCAACAGCACCTAATGCAGCTGCTTTTGCAACAGCTGGAGCTGCAGCGGCTATTAATGCTGGTATAGCAGCAAGAAGTGGAAATATACCACCCGTCTTAATGATATCTTTAATGGCACCCGCAGAAAGATTAAGTTTTATACCTTTATTTGATTTTTTTGCTTCATTGAAATGCCCGAGCTGACGTTCTGTAAGAGATAATTTATTTGAGCCGCTCATCTGATCTTTCTTTAGCAATATTTTTAATCCACAATTATTTTTTGATGCTGATTGTATCTTTTTAATCTGACCAGGAGTCAGACTAACACTAACATTATTATACGACATTATAATATTCATAAATAATCTAATTACATGTTTTCTACTGGAGCATCAACGACTCTCATTCGTCCACCAGCACCTTCAAGTAACATCGATTTATCGCTGAGTATGACAGCAATTGCTCTGTAATTGGCAATAGCTCCAATATCTCTATTAACACGAGCTCGAAAATGTATATCGACTACAGATTGTCTAGTTAAATCTAAATGTTCGAGCGAAAAATAATAAATTGGGTATAATGTTGTAAAATCCAATTGTGATATTTGTAAACCAGTATCAACATTTTGATCACGTCCCATGAACGTCATTAGACGGTGATATACACGTGCTACATGATTTTGATCGAAATTCAGTAAAATATCCTCGGATGGTTCTTGATGTCCATTTATTCTTAAGGAAACTTCGGAAACACCAAGATTATCAAATATCATAATACTACGTGTTTGATCATCCACCCGTGCAGCATCTTGAAATGCAATAAATATATGTCGTGGTGCAGAAACACCTTGTTGTGATGCTATTTGCCACGTAAATAAACCATTAATATTACTCTGGATAGCATCTGTGGTCATTGTTAACCACGATAATGCTGATTTACCACCTTGATTCATAAAAGAGAGTAGACGATCTTCTTCAGTTATTGATGGAGTCATCACCGGCATCCACAATGAAAGTTTTGTAAGAATTACTTTGCCAGGATCACCAATGGGTCTCCATAATGCATCGTTGTCGGTTGCTTTTCGTACAAGTACAACTGTATGTTTAGCTCCGAAAATTACTTTTCTGACATTTCTACAGAATCCAAAGATATGTGACAATGGAATTGAACATGAAAACGTTCTTCTGTTACCTTTCAATATTGATCGACGTGCTGCAAATCCTAAGTTAAATTCTGGATTAGCACCATGAACCACCGGCCACACAGCAGCGTCAGCAGTATCGTCGGCATTTCTTGGTCGTCTTATATTATATTGTCTGTTATCAGGGTAGTTAGAAGTATCCTTTACAAACATCATTGATGGACCAATTGATCTTGAATAATCGTCGCTATATCGTGCTAGACCTAATATTGTTGTAGCAACATCAACGTCCTTCTGAATTGATTCAATATTTTTATCATCAATCATGTACGTAGCGCTATCAAATAACGCCATAATACCATTATTAACAAAACCAACCCTAACATCGTCTCCATATGCTACTGGTGCTGCAGGATTAGCAATATTTAAAATTTCACCTTCGACTTCAATAAATGCTTCAGCGGGTAAGAAATATATACTTGTATCCTGAACCTGTAATTCAATTCGTCCACGCTGATCTGGAATTCGTGCGTCGTAAGAATAATACTGATAATCACGCACAGACTCATCTTTAAGTACTGGTGCGTCCATGTCAAATGCGGGATCAGATATGCGCTTGAACATCTTTATTATAATTATTATCGTCTAAAACGAAGACTACTTCGGGAAGTGAAACCACTTCCTGCTATCAGACTAGCGGTTATATTTTTTTCTTTTTCTGACATTGGTACATCAGCCAACTCTGCTAGTTTTTGATTAGCAACTTGATTTATTATTTTACTGACATTTGCAGGCATTACTTCTGTACTAGGTAATTTTACAGATTGAGGTCGGACCGCAGGTCTGCGTATTAATCGTGTTAATCTATCTTTGATCGCTGAAAATGCTTTACCAGCGAGATTACCCATAGCACCAATACCTTTTTCACGAACAACATCAATAGCTTTCATTCCCAGTTGCTTTGCGATCGGTATTGCTTTTGGGGCTATCCTTCTAAATAGACCCTGAACAACATCACCTAGTCCATCTCCGTAGGTTGTCTTGTATACTGGTAATCGTGAGTTTATTACCCTGACCATGGTTGGTCCACGTTGAGTACTATGTACGATCATTTTATTATAGTAATTGTATTTAATTACGTACTTAGTCACTGTAGTAGTCATCGGCAATTTCATTAATAAGAGACTGATAAACATCAACGTCCATGATACCGCCTGTAAATAATCGTCTACAGATATCAGCTGCTTCATTAATTATTTCTGGGGAATTATTACCAGCTCGTTTTCCTCCAATGAGGATTTCTAGTCGTTCAACGTCGGCAAGGATGTTGTTAGGACATTGAGTAACGAGGCCACTACCATAATTACTAAAGCCACTTCCAGTAGAAGATTCTAAAAAGCCTAATTCTTCTAGTTCTCCTTGTAATCCTTTTTCTTCGTCCTTTTTACATTGTCTAGAAGATGAAGGTTGTAATGCAGATGTTGAAGGAGCTGATTGTCGTTGTGATCGTTTCGCTTTTTCCTGCTGTCGTAATTGTTCTTGTTGTTGTGGCGTTAACTGCATATATGCGATATATTTATTAATCGCATCATTATAGTCAATAAATCTCTGATCGTTGTTTCTAGCTTGATCAACTCCATAATGGATACGAAATATCCATTTGTACCACGATTCACGATCAATAATGTCATTTACATGATCAGGTTTTAATAAATTTCTCCGATTATCAAAACTCCTAACCGCACTTATAGCTAATTGGTTTACATTTTTAGTCGCTTTGATGTCATTAATAGCAACATCAGTGAATTTGTCAGATACGTTAACTCTAACCCGTGCTGATTCTGATTTTTTAGGTTCTAGTTCTGGTTCTTCAGGCTCTGGCGTTGGTGCATCATAAAACATCTCAGATGGTGGCAACGCAGTAGCTATTTCGACAGGAAGATCACGCAGAAGTTTCTTCGTTTTCTTTGTTCGTTTTGCTATTTTGCCGGTCGCCTCTGCGGTTTTCTCTAACACAGGCAGAAGTGGTTTTGTTGTCTCTGTAATTGGTTTAAATAATTGTTTTGTATCCTCTTCAAATTCAACATGAGATTCTTGTCGTTGTTGTAATTGTTGCTTGACAGCATCACGAACAGGTAAATATTTTCTAATTGCTTCTAGTCTTTCTCGTGCTAATCTAGCTGAGTGTGGTTCTCCAATACTCATTATTAAATAATATTTATAATAGATATTTAATTGAATTTGAAATCACCAAAAATACTTAATAAAACGCGATAACTCTGCTCCTCCTCTGCTAGAGAATTATTTCCCCTTTCTATGTATGTCTGTATGTATGCATGTTTGTCTGTATTTTAATTTATCAAAAATAATCAGTAGATCCTAGCGGTTACCCTTCAATGGGGCCCCTCGATAGCCTGTGTGACTTTCATGGGGTCCTTACATTGTCGTCTCTCTTATGACGTATTATGCGGCACGCCCATGTTCTGTTTCTTTTGGCTAACACCCTTTCTGGATGTTTATTTGGGGGTTCTTCCATGGGGCAGAGAGCTCAAGGCATGCTACTGATTATTTTAGGGGGTAAATTTGCATAGACACACCTCCCGGCGAATTTCTAATCGACGAAAGCGAAATATTAGCAATTCAGAAGGCTGTCTAGGCATTGCGATTTCGATAAAACCCCAACGAAACCCCGGGGTAGAATTCCAAAATAGAATCCGACCACGAGATACGTGATGGTTTATCGAAATCTCAGGTGATGCCTCCCCCCCTACTTATTAAAAGATATGGGCGACCCGGGGACCCGAACCCATCTCGGCGAGATCTGGGGTCGAACCGCAAACATCAATATTAAAGTTTCCAACAACTTTAACATTGAGCTAACGAACTCGACTACGGATATACGTTTTAGAAATTATTATATGTGATTATTGTGCAATAGCATTTGATATCTGATTTTACAAATAAATAAATATTTATAATTTTATTAAGATATTTTGCCATTATATGTATGAACCGATTAAAATGTATTATATTTAAAATTAAAGCACGGAAATAAACTGCACACAAATACCTATCTCCACGGAGATATCCGGGGGGAGATATCCGCGGCGATAAACACAGCTATTGTTTGAACTACCACACATGTCCTTGAAAAATCGGTACGCATACCTATCTCAGTACATGTATGTATGACTCACTTCATGTATATACATACAATAGTTGATCTGGATAAATTCATAGCAGCAGGGGGGGGGGGGTGAATGACAAAAATTGAGTAACCCGGTAAGTAAACTAAACGCACTATAACAAAAGTCAAAAATAAAATAACAAAGGTGAGCTAACCCAAACGATTTATTATTCGTTTTTTTAAACCGTACGGTAATAATATAGTTAGAAGGCTCGGTTTATCGTTATTGACCTTATTTTTGTTATTTTATTTTTACTTAACGGTTCAGGCAAAAAGTTGTAGGGTTCACCCTTCCATATTTAATTGTCGAAAAACCCCCTGTATCTTATTTATATATCGACGAGTCAACAATAAATGCCATAGCAGCAGGGAGGGTGAACCCAGACATTTGGTTAATGAATATGTTTGCCTGATGATTAAGACAAATGATTTCGCGGTAGGCAGTCGAACCCTACAGTTTGTCTTAATCATAATGCAAAATTTGCTCGAAACCAAGTTGTAGGGTCCACCGCAGCAAGGGGGGGGGGTGGACAGACATTTGGTAATGAATATATTTGCCTGATGATTAAGACAAATGATTTCGCGGTACGGCAGTCGAACCCTACAGTTTGTCTTAATCATCATTTCAAAATTTGCTCGAAACCAATTTGTAGGGTTCACCCTTCCTGCTGCTACTTCGCAACGATAATTTAAGCGCTGAGACACCACTACCCCTCCCCACCCCGCAAAAAATAAATACCTTTATAATACTAGCATTACTGTTGCAACTGCAACATACAATTATAGCCTGGTAACGATACCAATTACCGCTACAACAATGATATTACTGTTGCAAGGTTAAAATATATCAACATAAAAGTACTGTCACACAGGTATACAAATCTTGCTGCCAAGGTAAGTGAAGAACGTCACAACAGTATATCAATACCATTGCAACAATTAGAATACCGTTTGAACGAGACCCGTGTGAAAAAAATAAGACTCCAAAGGCAGACAAATGTCGTTGAACTAACAAACTTTAGCGTTGCAACGATAACTGGATACTAAATCAAGCATGTGTTCTCCGACTAGACTTGCCACACGTTGCACAGTCTTGTACATATCATCTGATTATTGACGCCTTACGACCGGTAACGAGCAGTCTTGCCGCCGTATTCACGAAACTCCTTAACCTGAGTACTCCTATTCGGATATTTATAGCTAGCAATCAATAAACTAATTGAAACACAAGAGATTTCAACGTAGCAATACGTCTACATACATGTCTCAAATATGTACAGTTTATTTTGTGACATTAAACAAATATAAGACGTATCTCAAAGGCAATTTGAGTTTGTTTCAGCATTCAAATTGAGGAGTTCCGTGAATGTAGGGCTTGATCTTCTGCTGGCCATGAGATTATGTATCTGTAAAAGACTAAGAACGGTATCCTATTCCAGTGGCGTCCCGGAACAAAAATGACCTGCTACAGTCCTCACCGTTAACCTTCGCCTAAATATATGCAAGGGAATGTTAATACTGCTTATCTTCTAACACCATCAATTCAACGAAAAGCTTGCAAAGAGAAAATTGACTTTTGTATTAAAGCGACGATCTTCCGCAATGGAAAATACATCAATATAAATTTAATACTGTATTAAAGAGCTACACTGCTACACTCTATGGTATCCCTATTACCCATCCATGCATCAAGCCCCTCCCTTTTGCGTATGGAGCCATCGTTCTTCCTCAGTTTTTACGTTTTGGGTTCCGTAATTTCACTTTGGTCCAACTGAGAAAAGTAAACGATGGTTGAAATTAGAAAATATAACAGTAATAAAATGAGACCTATATTATGGTTTAGGCCCTCCGTGAACTGGAATAGAGATCGAGGGCTAGGTGAGGAACAGAGTGTTTCGAAGTTACTAACCTTGACTCTTTGATAGTACGATGTCCGAACTTGTCATAGCAGTAATCTGAGGATTTTTTTTGTCATCCAGGTATGACTTCTTTCCTTCAGGCTATTACTTTTTTCAACATTAAGCTTTGCGTGCACCACGTTTGTCCAAAACATTTGGTGTTTATAATTCTACTTTCCTTAAATTCTAAACGATGCACATTACGCGAGTCGGTTCCTGCGTACTTATTTTAAACATGAACTTCATCAATGAAGAAAAATAGCAAATGTATATGTTAAATTTGCGAAAATAAAGGTTTTCTGAAATGTATTTGACTCTTGCAACTATATATTAAAATAAGAAGAAATAAAAGCAAATATGTTGATAACTTGGTCGAAAATTCTTTCTTGCAAAAGTTATTTGCATTTTAACGTACTTGCTTGAATATACATGTTTACCTGACTTTTTGTCAATTTGATGTCTCAAAACGATGTGGGTTATAGAGTGCCTCTAATTCTCTATAGATGGTACAGTCATTCTTCTGAATGCAGTTTTCTTTTCTCACTTCGTCATGTACTTTTCTCAGTTATAGCATTCCATCCAACTGCACATAAACTCACATTGGCCAACATTTTATAAGTGCACCGCTTGATAATAACATAAAGATCTATAAGTGTACATGCATGTGCATGATGTCGTCATTGATAGGTATTGAACAGGTATATACAATAAAAATATTACCTGGAATGACATGTGCATGAAGACGTAACTGATTGCTATAGAACATGATTGGTGCGTCGTGACTTGGCAGTTTAACCTTTTATCAGCAAAGCTATAGAAACCTATGGTCTACTGTATAGCTATATGTATAATGGTATGCGCACGTTGTACTTATTTGATGTTTACGATATGACCCTTGTATAGAACACATACAAGTGCATGTAACGAAATACCTATTTTGTAGTGGACTATGCCCTTATTAATGAATATTTCATTTAAAAGATAATCCGGCTGGCTATTCTGGTCGGCCAGTACCATGTATGAGGTAAAGTTGGCTGTGTTGAGAAGTGGACGCATTCCAAGTTTGCAGGAGAGCTTTCCGTCAATTTGAAACCAGACTACAAAAATATCACAAAATAGTAATGTATTTTGTTTTCAAAATATTTTGTTACCTATACCAGTTATTTTATCCATGTGCCATTAAATCTAATCTACCCCTATGAATAATTACATGCATACATACATACATACATACATACATACATACATACATACATACATACATACATACATATAGGTACGTAGGTAGGTCAAATAATAATTCCCATGAAAAATGTAATCTATAATGATGGTTGTGTTTAAGTGAACACACAATACATTGTTGATTATATAATTAGGCATGCAGGTGTAAACACTTGTCAGTCTGTTCATCCAACATTGTTGTGTTTTGAATTTTTAAACTTTAGATAAATACTCGCACACACAGACACTGACTCTATAGAATGATGGATAGAGGAGTTTTAAATAGTGTGTGTAAGGGGTGTTGGATGGCATTGTGATGTTAGATGTTATAGTGGTGTGATGGATAGTATTTTTGTGTGGTATAAGGGATAGTCTATTTATTTTGCTTTCATCTCCCGCTATTACACCCTGAACAAACACAGAACGTTTTTTAAAATAACGTGTGTGGTGATGAATGATGCAGTTGGTGTGATGGATAGTATTTTTGGAGGGTTATAAGGGATAGTATATTTTGTGAGATTTCATCTGTTTCACTTACACTCTGAGCTAACACAGGAATTTTTTGGATAGCGTGTTTAAGAGGTATTGAATGGTATAGTTGATGTGATGGATAGTATTTTTGTGGCGTAAGGGATAGTATATTTTGTGACATTTCATCTCCTTCTCTTACATTGTAAGCGAACACAGGGTATTTTGGATAGTGAGTAGGATATACCGGATGTGCAGTTGGTGTGATGGATAGCATTTGTGTGGTGTAAGGGATAGATATTTTGTGAGATTTCATCTGATTCTCTTACACTCTAAGCTAACACAGGACTTTTGGGGGATAATGTGTGGGGTGATAGATGGTATAATGGATATTTTTTATGGGATGTTGGATGGTATATAAAGTGTGTAAGGGTATGTTGTTGTTTTTTTTTTTTTTTGGCTTTCATCTCCTTTTCTTACACTCTACGCTAAAACTGGACGTTTTTTTGCATAGTGTGTTGAGAAACGGATGGTGTAGATGATGTAATGGATAGTATTTTTATGGGGTATTGGATGATATATAAAGTATATGAGAGCATGTGTTGTTTGCTTCCATCTCCTTCTCTTATACCCTAAGTCAACACAATGTGTTGTGAGTACAAAGGGTGCAAAATGGTATAGGTGATGTTTTGGACATTATGTTTGTGAGATTTCTTCTCCTTCTCTTAAATTCTAAGCTAACCCATGGCGTTTTGGATAGAACGTATAATGGGATGTTGGATTGTATATAATGTATATGAGAGTATTTTTGTGGGATTTCATCTTCTTCTCTTACGCTCTAAGCTAAAACAGCCCGCTTGTGATAGTGTGTGCATGGGATGTTGAATAGAATAGGAATATTGAATGACATTGAAGTGTCATAGATCATCATCCAGTGTCTCACCAATTGTATGCTGATGACACCCAAATATACAAATCTAGTCACCCAACTGAAGTTGAAGCTACCATCCAAGGTGTAGAGAGGTGCATTTCCGATGTGAAATCATGGATGACATGTAACAAGCTGCAGATGAATAATGATAAAACTGAAGCCATCCTGATTACAACACAAAGACTTTCTCATTCACATCCTTTACCTCAGACAATAAATATCAGCATCACCAACATTAAATTCACACAGTCAGTACGAAACCTAGGTGTTACTCTCGACGGTACTCTCTCATTGCACCAACATGTCATGAACATATGCAAGGCTGCATATCTTGAGCTGAGATGCATCAGCTCCATTTGCAAGTATCTTTCAGCTGATGCCACTAAAACACTTGTGTGTTCCTTAGTACTTTCAAGACTGGACTATTGTAACTCAATTCTGTCTGGTTCGTCTCAATATCTACTCCAGAAACTTCAAAAAGTTCAAAACACAGCTTCTCGGATCATCCTTAGAGTACCACGATCAGAGCACACCTCCCCCTGCTCTGTACCCTACACTGGCTATCCATTCGATCCAGAATTAAACACAAAATTTGTTCTCTGTGCTACGTTTCACTGACGGGCTCCAGTCCAACATACCTATCTGACCTCACCCATCTGTACACACCTGCAAGATACTTACGCTCCTCTTCTGACACTCGTATTCTCATTATTCCCACTATGAAAATAAAATCATATGGACAACGTTCTTTTGCATACCAGGGCCCAGGAACGTGGAACGAATTGCCCACTGAACTTAGACACAAAGACACAGTGATATCATTCAAGAGCGCTCTTAAAACACCTATTTCAACTGCAAGAACAGACTTAAAGACCTAATAATGTTTCCTTACCTTAAATATTTACAGCATGTTTCCTGTTTTCTAATTTCGTGGTGTTTGTTTTTATTTTTTTAATCATATCAGTATATATGTTTTTTTAAGTGTTATCAAATGTTTTAAAGCATTTAGAGCTTCTAAAGATTAGGCGCTAAACAAAGTCCTCGTTATTATTATTCTTATTCTTATTATTATTATTATTATTATTATTATTATTATTATTATATAGTGGTGTGATGGATAGTATATTTTTGCAAAGGATAAAAATATTTTGTATGATTTCATCTGCTTCTGTTACATTCTAGGCGATCACAAGGCATTTTGGATTGTGAATATGATATGCTGGATAGTATAGCTGTGTGATGGATAGTATTTTTGTGGTGTAAGAAATAGTATTTTTTGTGAGTTTTCATCTTCTACGTTTACATTCCAAGCTTAAAAAAGATTTTTTGGAGAGCGTATATTGGGGGTATTAAATGGTATAGTTTATTTGATGGATGGTATTTTTTGAGGTGTAAAGGATAGTCTATTTTATGAAATTTCATGTTCTTCGTTTACATTCTACGCTAACACATGACGTTTGGAATGTGTGTGTGTGTGTGTGTGTGTGTGTGTGTGTGTGTGTGTGTGTGTTTGCGTGTGCGTGCGTGCGTGCGTGTGTGTGTGTGTGTGTGTGTGTGTGTAGGTCTTTGTTTGTCTCTAAAAAAACTCCCTTTCTCCCTACCCAAACACTTTTGCTCCAATAAAATTCATTTCAACTATCTAGCTACAGTAGTGTGTACTGAGGACAGCCATTTGCAACATTGTTACTCAGTAGCCGCCAGTTTGAAGTTAGCCACTTGCAACAATGTTACTAAGTGCCCGCCCGATTGAGGTCAGCCACTTGTAACACTGGTTGGTTTTGAGGCTATAAATATATATTTGGAATTTCCATTGGAATTTCCACAGGCTTTAGCTATAAATAGATACTAGGATTTTCCATAGGATTTTGCCACAACTTGTGGCTAAAATAAATACTAGGCTTTTTCCAGAGGAATTTCCTACAAGTTGTGACTATTAATAGATATTTGTATTTTTCAGTAGGATTTTCCTACAAGTTGTGAATATAAATAGATACTAGCGTTTCTCCATTTCTGACTTGCCTAGTGTAAGATTTAAATTATACACTAACACTAAGGCGCTTTGGATAGTGTGTTTAAGGGGTGTTGAATGGTATAGCTGGTACGATGGATGTTATATTTT
Source organism: Megalonaias nervosa (assembly GCA_016617855.1). Lineage (NCBI taxonomy): Eukaryota > Metazoa > Mollusca > Bivalvia > Unionida > Unionidae > Megalonaias > Megalonaias nervosa. The sequence continues at coordinate 29,626 of JAECUM010093038.1, read as the reverse complement.
GTGGTGTGAGGGATAGGAGATTTGTGATATTAGATGTAGTTTTCTTTTCACCCTTCTCGGTTTGGTCTGATTGTTTGTTTGTATATATGTAAGTCTATGTTTGTTTGTATGTGTATTTGTTGGTTTGTTTGTGTATGTCTATATTGTGTTTGTTCCTATATAACCCTTGTCCTATACAGGTCCACCCTGTTCCATTCCGCTGAAGTCTATACAGACCCACCATCTTTAATTCCCATATTGCACTAGACAGGCCCAAAATCCCTTGTTAAATTCCCATATTGCCCTAGACAGTCCCTATTTTCAATTCCCATATTACCCCCAAGAGTCCCACCGTGTTAAATTCCCATATTGACCCCAAGTACAACCCCATTTTTTCCTATATAAATCATATTGCCCTATAAATTTTTGTTTGTCCTTACCTACCTACCTACATTAGCGTTTATTCAGGTCAGCCACATGCAATACTGTTACTGAATCACCGCCCGATTGAGATCAACCCCTTGCAACATTGCCATTTTTCCTCAGTGTCCAGTACGTCACCCTTGTCAAATTCCCCTTTTCGCAATGCAGGCCCACTGTTTTAAATTCCCTTTGACGCTATTCAGTCTCACCATGTTAAATTCCCTTTGACGCTATACAGTCCCCAAAACCCATGTTAAATTCCCATTGACGCTATATCGTCCCTATTAACTACTTATGTGAATTTTAAATACTGGATTTCGTTCATTTCGTGGCATTTAGTGATTACATATGAATACATATATAGTGTAATGCCAGATTTGAAGAAGTCGGATAGTTTATACAGCAACTGAATACTTTCGAAATAAATGATTATTTTCAGGTCATGGAGGTATCAATTAACGAATCTGGAGAGACTTTAGACTATTTGTTTAATACGTGAATCCATTTGTAGCAGCAGCACATCAGCAAATATATTCTGAGAAATGCAAGTATTTGAGACTTTTAGGGTATAAACTTCAAACAGGGCACATCGGAGGAAAAGAGACATAAGACTGGCACATCTACGGATCGGTGAAATATTCAAGCCTGGTAACAAATCGAATTATTAAGTTATCATCAGGAAGAACAGCGGAGGAGTGTATTAAGAACGTACGCTTACTTCATATAAGACATCCTGTAAAAGTGAAAGCTTGCATTCGGCGGCGCAAATCGGTAAACAAATGTTAAAATTAAAGCAATAAGTAAGGGTTCCTGTGTATAACGACATCTGTGAGGTTGTTCAGTATGGAAAACATATTCGTACGTCTGTCAAAATTGAACATGACAGATGTATATATTATGCTGTGAGTCTGGACTTCGTTAGAAACCATACAAAATATATTAAATAGTAGATTTAAGCAGTATTGGAAATGTAAATAACTATTGGAAAACTTTCTTATAGTACAATTACAAAAATGTCATTTGATACGTTTTTCCACGATCATGTAATTACTGTAATACATTTTACTCATGCTCATTGCTAACGAATGATAGCACTGACTGCATTAATAAACACAGTACATAATATGAATCTAAGTTCAACATCAGAAAAAGGTTTAATTGAATTGGCAATTTTACATTTTACACATATTTTATATGCGATGACCGTTTTTTAAAATTCTGCCAGTAAAATACCTGTCGCAAGAGTTTGATAAGAACAACTGTTCGTTATATTCAGAACGGTACCATTTTGATGAAATGGATAACAGGGATATTGCTATAACGTCGTAGAAACGTCTGTAAACCATTCTATGATGTGGTGGTAGCAGTAGCATTTTGTAGTTGTTTTAAATTACTCCGCTCTGAGCGAACTATTGTGATTAGTTCAACACACTAGGAAAGAGAGCAATGTAGCACAAGTAGATAAGGACTTTAATTAAACATACAACATATTTGGAAGGCTCAAAGTCAGAATTGTTGTGTATTTTAAACAAACATTAGAGACACCATTTTGTCTGAGAGTACTAACCTTAAACTCTAATCACTTCGAAAACTTGAAATATAATATACTCAGAGCTCGTTAGGTCCGAATGCAGGATAAACTTCATATACAGTCCTATTGATTTCTTCAGACTTGGCATATCTGAATGTCACGCAGATGTGTTGATTTATCTTAAGGTTGTCTTGCGCATGCAATTCATGCAGAAAAAGCTGTTAATAACAGTGGACAGATCAAATGGGAGTAATCTCTTTCTAGGCGAATCCTCAAAAGCGTTCTCTGTTTAATTTTTCTGTGTTGTAAGTACAAAATACAAACAACACAATAACCATCTATGGCATGACAAAAGTTTCTATACTTCTGTTTACTCGTATGGGAATACTGACTGCATTCATTTTGGCTTGTGTCGTGAGTATAAATCCAAACCACACTGACACTGTTATATAGCTAGGTTAATTGCCCGTCCTAGGATTGGAACTGAAAAGAAGTTTAAAAAAATATTTTAAAAAATTGGGATGAGCTAGCTTAAAAGAAAGTTTAAACATAAATATACCCAAAACGTATTTTTAAAAATTGGGAAGCGACCTCTTGTTTGGCAACTGTGACACAGAAAGAGATTGCTGGTGTTTATACATACGACAAATGTCTCTGCGGTTCTGATCACTGGTATTGGAACATTACCTGAGTTCACATACACAGTAAATACCACGAACCAAAAACATTTTTCACCTGCTTGCGTTAAGGTTGGCTAACAGTTTCTAAGCCAACAAAGATACAATTATTCTAGAAAATAAAAAAATAGAATTTTTAGTTAATTAAGTCTTATTTAAATTGTCACAGTAGTTCTAAAAATGTCAAAAAATGTTATTCACCTGGTTGATGTACAAATCGAAATGGTTGCTGTTTAGTCTATAAGAAACAATTTTGAAAAGGACAAGCAACATTGAGGTCTTCTGAAATCAGACAACATTAAATTAAGTGTTTATGGAGATTTCAACATTGTTTCCCACCTGGTTGATATTGAGACAAAGAGAGACACTTTTTTTGTAAATATATACATTTCCTTGGATTATTTGATTAGAGATGTGAAAACTATATTTTTCTACTTGATTGCTGTTGAGGTTGAATGAATGCTATAGAAACCATCAAAAGTAAAACTTGCCCAAACATATTTATTCAAAGTTTCTCCAAATATCCACATTTCTTTTGAAAATTCTGTCATTCCTTAAATTAATGCAAGTCAAGTGATAAATAAATAATGCGTGATATTTATGTGTTTTGTCTCATATTGAACTTAAGGAAATGTATTTTTGATTACAGAGATCTTCAGAATAGCAACATGTCTGCATTTCCTTAAACTTCATGCATTCTTAGCCCAATGACTTGTGCAAAAACGACAAAGACGGCTAAGGCACGCATACATACAACACCAAAAATCTCACCTTAATTTCACATAGGTTTAAGTCTGTTTCATACGTGTGGCACTACGTTAAAACCTCCAGAATATTCCCTAAATAACTTTGATTTTGGCATGTAATACAATTTTGGCGCTTTGAATTGCAAATGTACCTCACAGCACATTACATGCCAATATTGTCAGATTTTCTCGACCAAAGTCTTTCAAGCTCAAAATTTGCCAGCTACCTGAAACTGTGTCGAGCTGGGACAACTTTCATCAAAATATTATATATGAAGGAATAAAAGTGACAGCTGGACACGATAACACTTATTGACTTACACTTTCCACTGCTTTTTGACCTTGATCGTGAGGAAAGTGGTTATGTGAGAAACTGTTAAATCAGACTAAAGTTTCATGAAAACATATTCACTGGTTCAAAATATTATACTTGTACATGGTTCATTTACCCTTGTCTTGCAGTGCATTTATCCTTGATGCAGAGAGTGTGGTTTATCTATAGTATTTGTCGCACTGTCTAGTCAGGATTATACATGGGCAGAGTTTCATTCAAGTCTCTCTAGCTGTTGCTAGAATTATGGGATGGACAAGTCAGTATTAACAACAGAATTAACAGCCAAATGACCGGATAATGCCTTAACATAAAGAGACACACTTGATACATGTCACAAGAAGAAACGGGTCCCTGCCGTGACACAGACCTTGTGAAATGACCTTGAATATTATTTACAACACGCACTAAGTCTCTAGTCATGATATATCAGAATACATCAATTCTTCCCAATATATTTTAAACATTTTCAGAACCACAGCATGGATGGAAAAAATTGAGTACCGTGACCATCAGGACAGAACCATGACAGTAGTATATAAAACCATATCCGATCATCATGGACCTGAGTTTCTTCTATCTGAATATGTGTTTTTCGTTCTAGACTTGGCAGGAAGCATATGTACATTGGCATGTGAAAAAACATTGAGATTTATATTATAAAAAGTGTGGGTATATGTAGGATCAAACTTGGAATGACTTGAGACAAAAATATATATTGGTATGTGACCATAACCTTCAGACTTAGATTATGAAAGTGACGAAAGGTCAAGATGTCATCAATTTGTTAACATGGACGCGTAATATTAAATGACCGTTTATATCAATAGAGGCTAAGGCATGCTAAACCTAGACATTTCTAAAATTACATTTCCTATTTTAAGATCCTATAGAGGCCGACACGTATTAAGCGCACATAATATTAATTCCCACAGATGTTAAATTTATGGACTAACGCTGGGTATATGCGTGTGACGTAACATAAGCAAATGACAGTGACGTAAATCTGTCGGAGGAGAACAATTCTGCTACCACGCAAACAGCACTCTATAAAACCCAAGTGTTCTGAAGGTACTCACAAAATGATATCAAAGACGACTTGAAAAACATTTACGGATGTTATTCTCTGACATATACTACAATTCTGAGGTGATTTCATCTTTTAAAAGATGGCCGCTAATCCATGGAAGATAACTCACGTGCTTGAATGCAGCTGTCTGCTTTTTTGATCGTGAAGTGTTGTTGTTAGGAGAAAATGGATGAAGATGATGGATACACAGTGCAAGATATTTCTATTATCGCGGGCATTAATTCGTCCGCAATTTTTAATATATTGAAAATTCATTGATGCTCTAAATAGATACTAGAGATTTCAATAGGATTTTCTTACAAGTGGGAGCTATAAATAGGAAATAGGGTTTTTCCAAGGGATTTTCCTTAAAGTTGAGGCTATAAATAGATACTAGGGTTTCTTCATGGGATTTTCCAACAATCTTCTAATATTGCCAAAAAATAATTTTGTCTTTGTGTTTTATAAGTGTTTGTTTGTATGTTTGTGTATATTTCTTTGCCCCCATAAACACTTTTGTCATACTAAAAACTCTTCCGTCCCCCAAGTGCCATTCCCATGTTAAATTCCCCATACTCTCCCCCCCCCCGTATAATTCCCATGTTAGCTTATGCCCCCAATCTATGTATGTTTAAATTTCCCTTATGCCCGCAAGTGTAATTCCTACGTTAAATTCCCCTTATGCCTCAAAGTACCATTCTGCCCTCGAGTGTCACATATCACTTCTAGCAGAGCATGGCTTTGTTAATGTTCATCTGTATTGTGTCAATTTGACATCGGATTTAGTTTCGGGACCCGTGACTGTTAAACGTCTTTACCCATTGATTCATTGATTACACGGCAAAGGCCAAAAACTGGAGATAAGATTGTGGTTCAACAATTTGTAACGGACAAAGCTTCTTTGAGTAACCTGATTTATACCCTACTTGTGCAGCTAACTGAGCTATGGCAAAACGAACTCTTGAGAATGATGTTGATCATGAAATTATTCCTTTAGCTATCACATTTTGTTATGTTCAGATATAATTTGAACGTCATTATTTTAACTTATTTCTCACTGGAATTGAAAAGTGCTTATTGCCATTTTGGACTAAGGCATTACATGTGTATGATTTATAATTGTCTGTAGCTACTAAATTAAGAATATCTTGAGAAAAGTATTCCTGAACCGTCGATGGTTCATTTTTCCATTGAGTCAAAGCACAAATAACATCACAAAAAAAGAATCTTTTTTTTTCTTTTTTTTTTTAATGTTTTAGAGATTTCTTTTAAGTTAGTTTTTCCTAATTTTATCAACAGTATACCTTCAAAGTTTCAAAACTGTTTTCGGAAACACTTTTTGGCATAAATAATCTTCGTTTTAGTATAAGGCGAAAAATCTAGGAAAGTTTTCGATAACAAATAAATGAGTGTAAGTGAATTCTATTTAATCCTCCTTTCTTAAAGGAAGCTGTTCGTGTATCTCTTTTTCCGCTCTTGTTTTTCAGGTCAAATATACTTGAACAATAACATATTCAGTTCATTTTCTATATCGGTTGGAGGACTTGGTAGAGCAGCAAAGTGATGAATAAATTTTGGCAAAATCACGATTTTATCAAAGTGACTTTTCCAGCAAGGGACAACATTCTTCTGCTCCACCAGCTGAGCAATTTCTTTACTTCTTTCAATAATGACACATAATTAAGTTCAACCATATCCATCAAATTCAAAAACAAATCTTTTCAAGTCATCTAAAATTGGACATTGACCAGTCATCATAAATTTCGGGACATATTTTTCCATTAGAGTTTTAAAAATTTTTCAATCCAAATAGTTTTATTTGAAATCATTGCCGTGCAGACTGATACAGAGGCAAAGTCGTTTAAAATCTGCATGGATATCTGCAAGGATAAACAAGAACCGTCTAATAATACGAAAGCGTCATCAGCGTAATGTCCTAATTTGAACTCCATTTCTTATAGAAATAGCTTCAATATTTGTGTTCCTTGTTAGTTCTAATGCAAGAAGCTCAATTCCTATTACAGTAGAACTTCGATTATCAAAATATTAAAAACAGGTACATGTACATATATAGATATTATGATTTTTTGATGACCCGGTCTATTGTTTAATACTTTTAATGTACGTATGCTACTATCAGTCTATTCTCATATCCGTCATGGTCTCGGTCCCGCACCCTGAAGGATAATCGAAGTTCTACTGTATAAATAAGAAGGGTGTAAAGGGTCTCCGTGGTGACAACCTCTCTCCAAACTGGAAAATGGGGATAAATGTCCATTATTAATGTCACTATTTTTCTGTTTATTACAGAATACTATAAGTAACTGACAAATAGATTCCACAAAGTAAAAAGATTGCAAGGTATTCTCCAGAAAGTGCTATTCGACCGAGTCGAAAGCATTTTCAAAGTCTATCAGGAAGAGAAGACCCGATTTATTTTTTCCTATTCTTTACCTCTACTGGTGCACTGGAAATGAAACGCATAAAAACTCTGTGGAAACAAAGTACGTTGTCTCTCGGTTCATCGACTTATTCAACAGATATTTTCAAGCAAAATATCAAGTGTTAACTAACGTTTTGTCACTACCTGTGAACAGAACAGAACTGAATAAATGGTGACTTCTTCTTTTTAAAAAGTCAATACCAGGGAAGTTCATAACCATGTAACTCACATGTCGTACACATCTGATTAGAATTCAGTGGTGTGTGCTAAAGATGAAGCTACAAAATCGAAAACTTGTTCATTCAATTGCAACATCAGCAACATCTGGATCCTGAACCCCTCATTGTACCAGTTGTAGACTGGGAAAGGGAAGCTAACCTTTATCACTTTTCCCTTCCAGTATCCATTATTCATTGGGATAGGGATTTGGATCTATAGAGAGGGGTTGTGATAAATGTGGAGTCCAACCTTTTCGGTGTGATTCCTGATGGAGAGTGGTGACTGATTAAAAAGTCCCCCATAGGGGCCAATAAAATCTCTTCCAAAAGAGATATTCTGCTCACAATCATTGCCACACAATCTGTTGCATGCCTGTATGTCTGTGTATGTCGATGTCTATGTTAACAAACAAGCTAAAACTTTAAAATCCTCTCATATGTGGATGGGTATTGTGTTTCTCTAAACTACATATATTAGTGTGTAATAGCGTGTGTATGTGTATTTGTCACCTTCCTTTTATATACTCTGCCCCTAAAGTGCGATAGTACTTTTGTGTCTTTGTAAGTATATACATCTAAGTATTGGTCACCACATACGGCATTTTGGATAGTATAGTGCGAAGTATTGAATAGTAATCAACAAGGGATTGTTGGATAGTAATACAAAAATTGTGTGTTGGATAGTACTCAATAAATGGGTGCTGGATAGGAATTAAAAGTGGATTGGTTTGTTGTTATTGGTTTCACGCCATTTTTCAGCACATGATAGGCTATACATGGTGACCAGAACATTTGGTGGATAAACAACCCAGAAAACCCATGGGAAGAACCCCCGACCCATGGGAAGGTACTGGCAAGCTTTCTCATATACCCACGTTGACCGAGCCTGAGGCTCGAACCCACACAGGTAATCGCAAAGTGGGTATTGGATAGTAATCAAAAGGTGGGTTATATATAATATCTAAAAATGTTGACATTACATTTTCTGTAGCTGTCTAATAGCGTTTCCACATGGAAACAAGCGATGAAGAGTGTATAAAAAAGTAGGTGATGAATAGTAGGGTGTGGCTGTATATAAAAAATGGTGCGCTGTATGATACAGTTTTTGGTGGATTGTAATCAAAAGCGGGTGCTGTAATGTTAGGTAGGTGTGTAGGATTGCATATCAATTAGCGGGGCTGGAGGGTAAGCTGTGTGTTAGAATGTAATCAAAAATCGGTTGCTGGACAGTAGGCTATTTGTGTGGGATCATATGCTGAATAGTATGGCGTGTATTGGTTTGTTATCAAAAAGCTTGTGCCGTATAGTAAGGTATGTGTATGGGATTGTATGGTAGGGTATGTGTGTGTGATTGTAATCAAAATCTAGGTGCTGGATGGTAGGGTATACATTTGGGATTGTAATAAAAACGAGGGTGCTGGATAGTAGAGGTGTGTGTTTGATTGTAATAAGAAAGATGGATAGTATGGTGGTGTGTTGGAATGTATATGAATATTTTAGCATTAGCGTTCCCGTTATGGCCCTTAAGTGACATATCCATGTTAAATTTCCGCTGTTCCCCTAATTAGCATTCCGATGTTAAATTCCTGTCTTGTGCAAGAAATATTTATATCACTAAAAACAATTAACATTACCACGATGCCATGGAAATGCCTCCGGTATATTAAACCTTTGGATACTTTTAATATATAACATTCCCGTTTCACCCCAGAGTGGCTCCCGCATTTAAACTTCCATTCATACTGATATGTGTCCCAAATGACTCATATATAAATACAGACAGTTCAACAAACAAAACATGTTCTGTTGTTTTCGTATACAGATGAGTCGCATCAATCACAATTATACAATAAGCAGCTAAACGTGATCGTTTATAAATGGCTTACCTACAAACATTTAGCTATGCGTTACAAGCTGGCTCTTATCTGGGGATGGTACAAAGACTTCAGATTAGCCCATCATCAGTCGTAATATATGTCGGAGCGCCTCTTAAATACTGTTCGAACTTCGCGTGGCCTTGGGATGTTTTATAAGTTGTTAGATAATCCCACTACAGTACTGGCTAGCTGTATTTAATCTATTCCACGTTTGTAAGGAATGTGTGCAGCAAACATACATTTCCACGTTTGAAGTGAGTTTCGGTTTCATGGTTTTCTTTAATCGTAAAATTTGAATTTTGGATGGAAATTTGTTTCGGTTACAGACGTTATGTGGTTTCAGTTGACTGAGGAAAACTGGTGACATTAAAGAAGGAAAATATTTCGGTCTTGCTGGGACTCCAGTTTTCTAGAGTTTCGAATTTCAGGAACTTCAGTTAAAAATATAAATAATTAAATCAATATATATATATATATATATATATATATATATATATATATATATATATATCGTGAGATTTGTTCCTTGACCTGTCATCACAATTGATTTATACGGGTAGACAGATATAAGAGAATTAATGCCATATAGCTAACGTAGTTGGTATCGGGAACAAATATTGTTAGTAAAATACATTACTTTGGGGATATATTATTTTTGTCACCTCTTTCAAAACTGACCTAAAGTTCTCCCAGTAAGCATGAATGTGTCCACTTCAACGCACAGCCATCTTGACCTCATAGATGGTATCGGCTGACCAAAATGGCCGAACGGTTTACCTTTTCAGTGGAATTTTCATTAATAGTGGCATAGTCAAGTACTAAAATGAGCATTTCGTTGCTTGCTTGCTTGCTTAGTATGCAGGAGTTATTTCGTTCACATCAAATACCATTATACATTTTCCTTAGTGGATTATAGGCGTCCATCGGAAAAAAATATCAAACTGCCAAGTCATGATACCCCAACCATGTTCTTTACCTGTCAGTTACGTCATCATGCACATGCTTATGTAGGATTTATTTTATATATTTTATTTGCCTGTTCAATAGATACCAGTTATGATGAACATGCCTGTGCACGTATATCCATATTTTATTATCAAAGGGTGCACTTATAAAATGTTGGCTAATGTGGGTTATTTTTTGCAGTTGGATGAAATGCTACAGTTGAGAAAGTACAAAATGAAGTTTAAAAAAAGAACAGCATTAATAAGAAATAATGCGTTATCGATAGAGAAGTTGATGCAAGCTAATAAGCCAAATCGTTTTGAGACATCGATTTCGACAAAAAAATATCAGGTAAACATGTATATACGTGCAAGTACATTCAAATGCAAATATGTCTTGCAAGAAATTCATTGAGGACCATAATGTGAAAAATATATAATCTCTTTCACTCTTAGTTTCATATATAGTTATATCCGCTAAATCAATATATTTTGTTGTTATTTCTAGTCGATGATGAAAATAAAATAAAGATTATGAAATAAGTACTCACGTACTGACTTACATAAAGTGCATCATTCAGTATTAAGTTAACGTAAAATTATAAATACTTCATCTTTGGGATTGTACAATAGATTAGTCGGTTCGTTACAATAGTACACATTTTCAGTTTTTCATCTGCAAAGGGGTGAACCTCTATGTAACAATATCCTAGTTTTCTATTGTCAATAAATACATAGTTGTTAATACATACATACATACATACATACATACATATGTACCTGCATCTCTAATCATCCCCCAAAAGCAAGATATACTGCTTTTGGGGGATTATTGTGAAATTCATTTAACGATATTCTGGATGATATGATTGTGATACATTAATACCATTAGTAATTTGCCACATTCCAGGCTACTGGTACATAAACACATTCACGACTGAAATTCATTCGAAAGACCACTGGAACACTATGTTCTTGGACTTGTTATAGAACTTTTTGTATTATTTGGCATTTAATTCACAATACTGTACTTTTAAAAAAAATTTCACTTACATTCTATGGAATTAATTTATTGTTTTGAATTTACTTAACTTGTTTGTTTTCGCACTTTTCTGTAACTTCGTTTTAGACCAAAGAGTCGTAATAATATAGAGTCTAGTTATAATAGGATATGCCCTCCCAAGTTCATACCTTACACGTTTGCATGTTGGAGGATCGTCGATTGATATGAGAGGTCGTTTCCTCTCTTTTGGGTCATTGTTGCAAGATGGTGTAAGAGTCGATTGATACGAGAGGTCATTTCCTCTCTTCTGGGTCATTGTTGCAAGATGGTGTAAGAGTCGATTGATACGAGAGGTCATTTCCTCTCTTCTGGGTCATTGTTGCAAGATGGTGTAAGAGTCGATTGATAGGAGAGGTCATTTCCTCTCTTCTGGGTCATTGTTGCAAGATGGTGTAAGATAATAAGCAGCATTGACATTCCTTAGATATTTTGAAGGGGAGCATAACGGTGGGAATAATTGCCGTGGTTCTTTCGGGTGGGTGGGTGGCTGGAATGCAATAGGAATATTGTAATAATAGTGTAGTTTTTTTTTTTTCCCCTAGATACACAGTCTCATAAGCAGAAACAAGATCAAACCATATATTCATGGAACTTCTTGACTTGAGTGCTGAATCAAACTCAAATTACCTTTATCATACGTCTTATATTTGTAAAACTATGCAAAATAAACAATATATATTTAACAGACATATGAATCTAAGCGTATTGCTACATTAAAATCTCGTGTGTTTCAGTTAGTTTATTTATTGTAAGCTATAAGAATCTGAGTATGAGTACACATGTTGAGTAGTTTCATGAATAAGGTGGCAGGTCGGAGCGTCACCGTACATAAGCCGTCGATATCAGTTGATTTTCTTTTTTATTATAAAACTGCAACGTTTGGCAAATTGAGACTGGAGATGCATGCTTCATTTTGTATCCAATTGTCATTCAATGATACATTTGGTCTCTGTAGCAGTATTTGCTTGCCATAGGAACGATCTATTTTTTTTTTTTAACACGAATTTAGTTTCGATCGTATTTAAAATCGTTGTAACCTTATTCTTGTACCTTTGTGACATTCTTTACATATCTTTGTGTCGATCTTCACATACCTTTGTGACGATAATAACATACCTTTGCGGCGAAATTCATGTACATGTCCGACGGTATTTGTATGCTGTTATAACGTTATATTTATTCCTGTAATGGCAATTTCACTGTTGTAATAGCAATATTTGCAGTCGCAACGCAACAATGGTATATTACTGTTGCAACGACAATGTTAGCACTATAACGGCAATTTTTTACATTTTCAAGTCTTAAATTAATATCGCAATTGTAAAATAATCCGATATCGCAAAAAGAAAAATTAATAATAATGGACTTGCTTAAATAAGAAAAATTTGCAAATCTGTGGATAATGGGTATAGCTAAATGTGAATAATCATTTAAAAATATGGAGAATTTTGGAACAAAATCTAATTGATTTAAATGTGTACTTAGCGTAAAATTTTAAGATTTTCGTGTAAACGATGTCTGGCCTGTAATTAATTAACGGTTTTTCTAAAGAAAACAAAGGAACAATTATCGTGTGTGTCTTTCTTTACACAGATGAGTATGTTAGAAGTTTGTTCAATGCAGGGCTTTGTCACAACTGTATACTATTTTTCAATATAAGACAAAGTACATGTAAGTGTCTATTAAAACATAACTCGTATTGATTTCATCGATCGTACGATAACTGCAAGAGTTCAGTATTTAGAACTTCCCGGCATTTTGCCATGCACTCTATAAAGCATAGACATGTCTTCATTGTATCTGTTTAATGAAAGATCAAGAGTTGCCTCGATATCACTACTGCGTTATGACCTTGAATAAATAATGTTGTACATACGGGTTAAATTATCTTAAGCAGGTGCATGTGAAATTACCCTGGTCAAATTTTACCCACAAACTGATTATGTTGACTAGTTTGGAGAATTACGCGTGTTTTGGCAAAAAAATTCTTTTTTTTTTTTTATATGAAATATAAATTTGAAACATTGGTTCCACAAAACAAGGGAGGCAATCCCCAAACTGAAATCAGGTTGGTTACTTATTCCTTATTCTTTATTTCCGATTCAATAAGGAATAAAATAACCAGTTACTTTTTCCAGATTCAGATATTTTCACAGTCATTGGAATACTTTATTCCTTATTTACAGTGAGTTTTTTTTAAAATTTTTATTCATTATTGCCAATTCAGTATGCAGTTGGTTACCACTTAGTTAATGCAGATGAAAGCTCCTTAGGGCATGCATTGGTGTAACTCTAACCTGATTGGAGAAATACGAGTGCTATATAAACTGAATATAGGCAGATCACGGACTATATGTAGGAATGGTTTAGGATATTGACAGGAATACGTGAATATAGGCAGATCACGGAGTATATGTAGGAATGGTTTAGGATATTGACAGGAATACGTGTTTAGTAATTTGATATAGGATTAATCAGTTGTGTTAGTCATTTGGGTTGTGTCTTGTGATGCATGGCGTTAAGTATTAGTATTCGGGTTCAAAAAGCTTACTAAAAAAAAAAAAAAAAAAAAAAAAAAAAAAAAAAAAAAAAAAAAACCCAAAACCACAAAAAAACCCATACAAGTGTGAAATTGGAGATTTCTCTTGTGTGGTCGTCATGTTCTTAGAGGAGAATTATGTGGAGTATTTACGAGTTTGCGAAGCCTTCAGTTGAATTTGAATATTGTTCTGAAGTACTTGGAACTGGGGAACTTAGCACACTTGTAATCGATCTCCAGAAATTGGGGTTACATAAAGGGGAGTGGAGGTCGGGTAAAGCACATGCCGCAAGAAGATTATATCTTACTTATACAGTCTGGTTGTTAAGTATCACCTTTAAAGAGATTTGACAAGGACCCTTCTTGACATGTTATCTCTAGATGATAATGTAGTCACGAAAGAAGTCCTGAGGAATTTCGTTGAGCCGATTTCGAGAAATCAGCTAGATGACGGAGGTCTCGTACGACACATGCCGTAAGAAGATATTAACATAGACACTTCTTTGACATTTTATCTCTAGAGGATTGAGGTCCATCCACAAAATAAATGTCCTGACGAATTTCGTCGAGAGGAAACAGCGAAATAAGGGACGCTGTATGCGTACCTGGTATTAACCCCCTCCCCCTCGAAAAAACCCAACATAAACAACAACACACAAATGTTAATAGAGTGTATCGATAGAGTATACTAATTGAACACCGCTAAGAGGATTTTCATTTCAACGTCTCTTGCATAGTATCTAACCAGGTACAATTTCTAACAGTAGAAAAAAGTTTTTAAAAATAATTAGTCGAGGCGATTTTGAGAAATCTACGGCAAGATGGAGGTCGCGTAAGACACATGACGTAACAACATTATATCTTTATACAGTTTTGACGTGGAATCTTCTTTCACATCTTATCTCTAGGGGATAGAGTCAACTCTCGAAGGAAGTCCTGGCGAATTTCGTCAATAGCAAACCGCGATATAAGGGGCGTCCGATGGGTACCGGGTATGAAAAACACGCAAAGATTAATAGACTGAATCAAGAGTTTGTTCTAATTGAACCTCTAATTAGAGTATTTTGATTTCAATGCTCGTTGGACAGTTCCTGGTTAGGCACCCGTGCTAAAAGTATAAAAAAAAATTACAAAATAAATACGTCGAGTCCATTTCCAGAAAGTCGCGGCCACATAAAGGCGGTCGGGTACAACACATTCCGTATGAAATTTAATTTTACGTATATATTTGAGCCATTGAGTCCCTTATATATAGAGTTTTACATAGACCCTTCTTTGACATTTATCTATACGGGGATTGAGTCCATCCACGAAAGAAGTCATGGCGAATTTCGTCTAGAGGAAACAGGGGAATAAGGGACGCCAGATGGGCACCGGGTATGAAAAACACGCAAATGCTAATAGATCGTATAAATAGTTTGTATTAATTGACCCCTTACTTAAAAGATTCTGATTTTAACGCCTCTCATACAGTATCTAAATAGGGTACCATTTTAACAGCAGGAAAAGTTTGAAGAAAATTCGCTGAGTCGATTTCGAGAAATTCGCCGCTAGAGAAAGGAGGTCGAGTACAACATATACCGTTGTACAGTTGGGGCATTGCGTCCCCTCTTTAGAGTTTTGATATGGACCCTTCTTTAATATTTTATCTCTAGGGAACAGAGTGCATCCACAAATAAAGTCCTCACGAACTTCATCGTGTGGTAAGAGCGAAATAAGAGGTGTCGGATGGGTACCGGGTGTGAAAAACACTCAAATATTCATAGGTTGTATCAATAGTTTGTACCAATGGAACCTCCACTTAGAGGATTTTGATTTAAACGCCTCTTGGACATTATCTAGCTAGGGACCCGTTCTAACAGCAGGAAAATACAGAAGAAAAAAAATTGGTCGAGCTAAATTTAAGAAATTCGCGACTAGATAATGGAGATCGAGTACAACACATGCCGTAAGATTATATCTTACGTTACATTTGCGACACTACGTCACCTTTTGATTGAGTTTTGACATTAACACTTCTTTGATATTTATATCTCGGGGATAGAGACCACCCACAAAGGAAGTCCTGATGAATTTCGTCGAAAGGAAACAGCGAAACAAAGGGCGCCCTATGGGTACCGGGTATGAAAAACGCGCAAATGTTAATAGATTGTATCACTAGTTTGTACTGATTGTACTCCAGCTTAGAGGATTTTGATTTCAACGTTTCTTGGACAGTATCTTAATAGGGACCCGTTCTTACTGTAGGAAAGATATAAAGAAACTTCTTCGAGCCAATTTCAAGAAATTCGCAATTGGAAAAAAATGGTCGAGTACAACACATGCCGTCAGAAGATGACATCATACCTAATCAGCTGGGCCATTACGTCCAATCTTAAGAGTTTTGACATGGACCAGTCTTTGATGTTTTATCTCTAGGGGATAGATCCATCCACGATGGAGGTCTTGACGAATTTCGTCAAGAGGAAACGACCACATAAGGGGTGTCCGATGGGTTCCGGGTATGAAAAAAACGCAAATGTTAATAGACTGTATAACTAGTTCGTACTGGTTGTCTCTAACTTAGATGATTTTTATTTCAACGTCTCTCAGACATTATTTAATTAGGGATCCGTTCTAACAGTAATCAAGGTTTGAAGAAAATTCGTGGAGCCAATTTCGAGAAACTAGTGGCTAGATAAAGGAAGTCGAGCAGAACACATGCTATAAGATTATATATTACGTTTACATGTGGGCCATTACGTAACCTTTTCATTGAGTTTGATATGGAACCTTCTTTGATATTTTACTTCTAGGGGATAGGGACCACCAACGACGGAAGTCCTGATGTATTTTGTTGAGAGGAAACAACGCAGTAAGGGGTGCCTATATGTCCCGTGTATGAAATACACGCAAATGTTGATAGATTGTGTCACTAGTTTGCACTAAGAGTACTCCAACTTAGATGATTTTGATTTCAACGTCTCTTGGTTGGTATTTAAACGGGGACTCCTTCCAACAGTAGGAAAAGTTTAAAGAAAATTCTTCGAGCCGTTTTTGAGAAATTTTCGGCTAGATGGGGAAGTCGAGTACAACGCTTGCCGTCAGAAAATGAAATTATACATATATTGTTCGGTTTTGACATGGACCTTTCTTTGATATTTGATCTCTAGGGGATAGAATCCATCCACGAAGGGAGTCCTGACGAATTCGTTGAGAGACAGGAACGAAATAAGGGCGAACGGTAAGTACCGGGTATGAAAAACACGTAAATGTTGATAGATTGTATCACTAGTTTGTACTGATTGTGCTCCAACTTAGAGGATTTTGATTTCAACGTCTCTTGGAGAGTATTAAATTAATGACCCATTGTAACAGTTGGAAAGTTTTGAAGAAAGTTCGTTGAGCCGATTTCGAGAAATTAGCGTCTAGATAAAAGAAGTCGAGCAGAACACATGCCTTAAGATTATATCTTACCTTTACTATTGGGCCATTGCGTCACCTCGTTGTACTGTTTTGACATGGACTCTTCTTTGATATTCTATCTGTAGGGGATAGAATCCACCTACGAAGAATATCTTGACGAATTTCATCGAGAGAAAACAGCGAAATAAATGGCGCCTTATGTGTCCCGGGTATGAAAAACACACAAATATTAATAGATGGTATCTATAGGTTTTACTAATTGTACTCCAACTTAGAGGAATTTGATTTCTAATGCTCCTGGACAGCGTCTAACTAGTGATCCGTTCTTAAAGTAGTAAAAATTAGAAGAAATTTAGTCGAGCCAATTTCGAGAAATTCGCCACTAGGTGAAGGAGGTTGAGTACAATACATGCCGTAAGAAGATGATATCTGACGTATTCAGTTGGAGTATTACTTCCCCTCTTAAGAGCTTTGACATGGGCCCATTCTTCGATATATTATCTCTAGGGGATAGAGTCCATCCACGATGGAAGTCCTGACGAATTTCGTCCAGAGGAAACATGGAAATAAGGGGCGTCCTATGGGTACTGTGTGTGAAAAAAACCCTCAAATATTTATATATTTATATTAATAGTTTGTACTATTTGAGTTTGTTGTTAGAGGATTTTTATTTCAACGCCTCTTTGACGTTATCTAGTTAGGGACCCGTTGTTACAGTACGAAAAATTTGAAGAATATTCGTTGAGCCCATTTCGAGAAATTCGCGGCTAGACGAAGGAGGTCGGGAACAACACATACCATAAGAAGATTATATCTTATGAACACAGTTGGGCCATTACGTCCCCTCTTTAGAGTTTTGACATGGACCCTTATATAATATTCTATCTATAGGGGATAGAGTATATCTGCGAAGGAAGTCCTGATGAATTTCGTCGAGAGGGGTCAGCGATATAAGGGGGAGTAGGCTATACGAACCGTGTATGAAAAAACGCAAACGTTAATTGATTGTATCAGTAGTCTAATAATTGTACTACAGTTTAGAGGATTCTGATTTCAACTTCTCTTGTATAGTATCTAAATCGGGACCCGGTCTAACAGTATGAAATGTTCGAAGAAAAGTCTTCGAGCCGTTTTCGAGATTTCCTGGCTAGAGACAGGAGTTCGAGTGATACGTTGTCTCTCGAGTATAAAGTCCACCAAAGAAGGAAGTCCTGGCGAATTTCGTCGACAAGAAACGGCAATATAAGGGGCGCCCAATGAATGTCGAGTATGTACAACATGAACATGTTAACAGATTGTTTCAATAATTTGTACTAATTGTACACCTACTTAGAGGATTTTAATTTCAGCGTCTCTTGGACAGTATCTAAATAGGTACCCGTCCTAGCAATATGAAAACGTTCATAAAGATTCCTCGAGCCGATTTCGAGATATCAGCGGTTAGGTGAAGGAGGTCTGGTTCAATACATGGTGTAAGAAGATTATACTTTACGTTTACATTTGGCCAATGCGTCCACCTATTCTAGAGTTTTGACATAGAACGTTGTTTGAGATTGTATCTCTAGTGTATAGATTCCACCCACGAAGGAAGGCCAGTCAAACTTTGTCGACAGCAATCAGCGAAATAAGGTGCGCGCTATGGGTACAGGGTATGAAAAACAAACAAACGTTACTAGATTGTATCAATAGGTTGTACTAATTTGTATTCCTACTAAGCAGATTTTGATTTCAACGTCTCATGGACATTACAAATGTAGTGATCCGTTTTAACAGTAGGAAACATCAGAAGAAACCTTTTCCAGCCTATTTCTAGAAAATCGCGGCTAGATAAAGCAATTAGAGCTCTACACATGCTGTAAGATTATATTTTACGTTTCCATTTGAGCCATTGCGTCCCCTCTTTATTCAGTTTTTACATGGACCCTTCTTTGACATTTTAACTCAAGAGTATAAAGTCCACTAACGAAGGACGTCCTGACATTTCGTCGAGATAAAACAGCGAAATGAGGGCGCACTATGGGTGTCGGGTAAGAACAATACGAAAATGTGAATAGATCAATTATTTGTACTAATTGTACTCCAGATCATAAGACTGATTTCGACGTCTCTTGGACAGTATCTAATGAGGGACCAGTCGTAGCAATAGGAAAATTCTCATAAAATATTTGTCTATCCGATTTGGAGAAATTTGCGGCTAGATAAAGGGGTTCAGGTCAAACATATGCTGTAAGAAGATTATATCTTAAGTATAATGTTGGGACATTACCTCCCCTCCTTAAAAAGTTTCGACATTGACCCATTCAGTGACATTTCATCTCTATTGGACTTCGGAAGCCAGTTCTGACGAATGTCAAGGAGAGGAATCATCCAAATAAGGGGCATCCTAAGGGTACCTGGTATGAAATACACGCATAATATAGATCGATTTGAGCAATAATAAATTATAATTTGTGCTAATTCAACACAGACTTCGAGAGTTTTGGTTTAAACGCCTCCTGGAAAGTATCTAGCTAGGAATCTGTTCCAGCAGTTGAAAAGTTTGAAGAAAATTCGTCGAGCCGATTTCGAGAAATTTTCGACTAGATCAAGGGGTTTGGGTACACTGTATGCTGTAATGTATATCTTACTACACAGCTGACACATTACGTACCCTCTTGAAAGAGTTTTGAAATGGATCCTTCTTTCACATTTTATCTCTAGGGGATACAATCGACCTGCGAAGGCCGTTCTGACGAATTTCTTCTACAAAAATCAGGGAAATAAGGGGTACCTCTATGTTTCCTCTTTAAAGAGTTCTGACAATGGACCTTCTCTGATATTTTATCTCTGTGCGATAGAGTCCACCCACGAGGGAAGTCCTGACGAATAACGTCGATAAGTATGAACAAGACTAAAATGTTATAGATTTTATCAAAATTGTGCACTAATTGAACCTCTACTAAGAGGATTTTGATTATAACGCCTCTTGGATATTGTCTAAATAAGAGTAGGACAAAGTGGAAGAAAACACGTCGAGCCAATTTCGAGAAATTCTCAGCTGGATAAAGTAGAGCACAACACACGACGTAAGACTTTATATTACGTTTATATTAGGGCTAATAAGTCCCAACTTTATATAGTTTTTACATAGACCCATCTTTGATATTGTAATAAATTTTGGAGTATCCGCCATTTGTATATAACTCTCCATTTAAAGGATTTCACAGATTTTAGTGATCATTTATTTGATTTTGGGAAATAGGTGTCCTCAGCCCGACTAATTAACCAATTGCTGGGGGCAAACGTCACAGATTGCAGTTTTGTTGAGATTCCAGGATGGCATGGTTTAATTTTATAGTGAAGGTTAGAGTCCCATAAGTGTCCCCGGAGCTGAGTAGCCCCTATTAAAACCTATCTGTATGGAACGATTATGTGAGTCCATGTGCAGTATTTGTGATGGGTGACTGGTAAATTGCACAACAGAGTAATTGAGAAGGGACGGTTCCGTTGTCTGGAGACGGCTTGTATTGTTCCTATGATGGTAGATATGGTTCAACGTTACAGGCGAAATGAGGCTTTAAACAATGATTTGACTGGCCTGAGGTAGCGCAGGTAAAATAGTTCCCTGTACCTGGTGTTTGAGAAGTATATTTTCAAGGCGTGAAATACTACCGCTACGTAAAGAAAATGCAATAACGAGAAACCATGTACTTCTGACGTTGTGGCGTAAACAGCTAAATAAGGGGTGAAAAACACGCAAATGTTAATAAACTGTATCAATAGTTTGTTCTCATGGAACCGTTACTTAAAGGATTTTGATTTCAATGCTTCTTACAGAGTATCGAAAAAGGCCCCTTTCTAACAGTAGAAAAGTTTAAAGAAAATTCGCCGAGCCGATTTCGAGAAACTCATGACTAAATAAAAGAAGTCTAACAGAACACATGCCGTAAGATTATATCGTACGTTTACATTTGGGCCACTGCGTCCACTCTTTATACATAAACCCTTCATTGATATTTTATTTTTAGGAGATAGGGTCCACCTACGAAGGGTTCATGTATAAAGAGTGGACGTAATGGCCCAAATGTAAACGTACGATATAATCTCACGGCATGTGTTCTGCTCGACTTTCTTTATTTAGTCACGATGTATAAGAGGCGTTAAAATCAAACTCCTCTAAGTAAGGGTTCCATGAGAACAAACTATTGATACAGTTTATTAACATTTGCGTGTTTTCATAGTCGGTACCACATAAGGCATCCTTTATTTCGCTGTTTCGTATACACGAATTAGTCAGGACTTTCTTTGTAGGTGGACTCTCCTAGAGATAAAATATCAATGAAGGGTCCATGTCAAAACTCTTTAAAGTGGATAAGTAATTTCCCAACTGTATACGTAATGTAAAATCTTCTTACAGCATGTGTTTTACCCGACCGCCTTTATATAGCCGCAAAATGTCTCGAAATTTGTTCATCGAATTTTCTCCAAACTTTGCCTACTGTTGGAACACATATCTACCTAGAAACCGCCGAGGAGGCGTTGAAACAAAAATCCTCTAAGTAGGTTTTTAATTGGGTCAAATTACTGTAGCGGGAACTCCCTCGGCTACACTATCTAGCTATCTCGGGTTCTTTAGGATAGGTCTTTGTATTTGGAGTGATACCCGGCTGAATCTCTCTGAGGACTGGTTCTCCAGTGTGCGACAGATTTCTACCCCAGCTGGATACTATCTTATTTATGGCTTCTTGTCGCCGACTGAGTCGCTTGGTCGCTGAGTCACCGATTGGGTGTCCTGTGGTCGGCGACTGCGTCGTCAACTGAGTCGCTGAATCGTCGACTGGATTGTTGTCTGGATCGCCAGGTCGCCGACTGGGTCGCTGACTTGCTCGCAGAACGCCGACTGGGTCGTGGAGTCATCGACTGGGTTGCGGAGTCGCCGACTTGGTCGCCGAGTCGCCGACTGGGCCTCCAAGTGAGTCACAGAATCGTCGAGTGTGTTGCTGACTGTGTCCCAGAGTCGCCGACTGGGCTGCAGAGTCGTAGACAGTGTCGCTGACTGTGTCGCAGAGTCGCCGACTGGGTCGCTCAGTGAGTCGCAGAGTTATCGACTGGATGTCATGTAGTCGCCGGGTCGCCGACTGGTCTCAGAGAAGCCGCCTGGGTCGCAGAGTCGTCGACTGTGTTGCTGACTGCGTCGCAGAGTCGCCGACTGGGTCGCTCAGTGAGTCGCAGAGTTGCCGACTGGGTCGTCAGTGAGTCACAGAGTCATCGACTGGGTGTCATGTAGTCGCCGGGTCGCCGACTGGTCTCAGAGAAGCCGCCTGGGTCGCAGAGTCGTCGACTGTGTTGCTGACTGCGTCGCAGAGTCGCCGACTGGGTCAATCACTATATCGCAGAGTCATCCACAGGTTCGCCAGTTTGGTCGCAGAGTCGCCGACTGGGTCAAAAGACTTGGTAGCAGAGTCGCCGACTGGGTCGCAGAGTCGACGATTGTGTCGCTGACTTGTCCGCAGAGTCACCGACAAGGTCCCCGAGTGAGTCGCAGAGTTGTCGACTGTGTCGTTGACATAGTCGCAGAATCGCCGACTGTGTAACTGACTGTGTCGCCGGCAAGGTCGTGGTCGCGCGTCGTTACTCGATCAAGATCGACACACAGAGAGACGAACAGTGCGAAATGATGAGACAAGAGATATTATCAGTTAAAATGTGTATTGTCGCAAGATTCCCGCGTTTCTTGGATGAGCCTTGTAGCTCCTGTATCCTGGTGGACGAAAGTCCTTGTCCCTACATTTGTTAAATTCGCCTGGCCTTTTCCTGTTCCGCGAACTACGACTAAATGTGCTTACTTTCGCGGGTGGTTATACTGCTTCGCTCACTTGCAAGGGGGGCGTCTTTACACAATACCGCTTCATAACACACCACCATCGCAGCAACAGTTGGTTTGCGTGTATATATATATATATATATATATATATATATATATATATATATATATATTCATCCATGCGGAATCACGTGACCTAAATTAAGATGCTAGACGGCACTACAAAGCCCGCTAACATTTAAATTTAAACATAAACATTAACGAAACTAAAATTAGCTTATATGAAACAAAAATTACTTCGTGGATCGCCTCTGTCACCTCGATATAAAATGTCTAAGAAGGATAAATGTCAAAACTCTTTAGGAGAGTACGTAATATCCCAACTTTACACGTAAGATATAATTTCCTTACGGCATATGTGATACCCAACTTCTTTATCTAGCAGAGAAAATCTCGAAATCGGTTCTACGAATTTTCTTTAAACGTTTCATCCTGTTGGAAACAATACCGGGTTAAATATCGCCGAAGAAGCGTTGAAATCAAAATCCTCTTAGAAGGGGTTCAAATAGTAAAATTACTGAACGAATCGGTCCATATTGTGCATGTGTTTTCATACCTGGTAACCACAGGGACCCCCTAAGTTTGCTGATTCTTGTCGACGATATTCGTCAGGACTTCCTTCGTGGGTCGCCTCTATCCAACAGAGATTAAATCTTTAGGAAGGGTCCAATTCAAAACTCTTTAAAGAGGGAACGTAATGTCCCAACTGTATAAGAAAGATATAATCTTCTTACGGCATGCAGCGTACCCAAACCAGTTATACAGTCAAACGTTTCTCGGAATCGGCTCGACTAATTTTCTTTAACATTCTCCTACTGTTGAAACACACACAAATCTAGATACCGCCGACGAAGCGTTGAAAACAAAATCATCTAAGTAGTTGTCAAATTAAAATCATTGATCCAATCGATCCACATTGTGCGTGTTTTTCATACACAGTACCCATAGGGTACCACTTATTTCCCTGATTTTTGTAGAAGAAATTCGTCAGAACGGCCTTCGCAGGTCGATTGTATCCCCTAGAGATAAAATGTGAAAGAAGGATCCATTTCAAAACTCTTTCAAGAGGGTACGTAATGTGTCAGCTGTATAGTAAGATATACATTACAGCATACAGTGTATCCAAACCCCTTGATCTAGTCGAAAATTTCTCGAAATCGGCTCGACGAATTTTCTTTACAATTTTCCTACTGTTGCAACATATACAAATCTAGATACCGCCGACGAGGAGTTGGAATCAAAATCCTCTAAATATGCGTCATGTTAGTACAAATATTGATCCAATCGATCCTAATTGTGCGTGTTTTTCACAGCCGGTACCCATAGGGTGCCCCTTCTCGGATCGATTCTATCCCTTGACATAAATTCTCAAAGAAAGATACATGTCAAAACTCTTTTAAGACGGGGCGTAAAAGCCATGAGCGTACGCAAGATATAATCTCTGTACAACATTTGTTGTACTCAAACTCCTCTATATAGCAGCGAGTTCTCGAAATCTGCTCGACGAATTTTCTTCAAACTTTTCAACTGCTGGAACAGATTCCTAGCTAGATACTTTCCAGGAGGCGTTTAAACCAAAACTCTCGAAGTCTGTGTTGAATTAGCACAAATTATAATTTATTATTGCTCAAATCAATCTATATTATGCGTGTATTTCATACCAGGTACCCTTAGGATGCCCCTTATTTGGATGATTCCTCTCCTTGACATTCGTCAGAACTGGCTTCCGAAGTCCAATAGAGATGAAATGTCACTGAATGGGTCAATGTCGAAACTTTTTAAGGAGGGGAGGTAATGTCCCAACATTATACTTAAGATATAATCTTCTTACAGCATATGTTTGACCTGAACCCCTTTATCTAGCCGCAAATTTCTCCAAATCGGATAGACAAATATTTTATGAGAATTTTCCTATTGCTACGACTGGTCCCTCATTAGATACTGTCCAAGAGACGTCGAAATCAGTCTTATGATCTGGAGTACAATTAGTACAAATAATTGATCTATTCACATTTTCGTATTGTTCTTACCCGACACCCATAGTGCGCCCTCATTTCGCTGTTTTATCTCGACGAAATGTCAGGACGTCCTTCGTTAGTGGACTTTATACTCTTGAGTTAAAATGTCAAAGAAGGGTCCATGTAAAAACTGAATAAAGAGGGGACGCAATGGCTCAAATGGAAACGTAAAATATAATCTTACAGCATGTGTAGAGCTCTAATTGCTTTATCTAGCCGCGATTTTCTAGAAATAGGCTGGAAAAGGTTTCTTCTGATGTTTCCTACTGTTAAAACGGATCACTACATTTGTAATGTCCATGAGACGTTGAAATCAAAATCTGCTTAGTAGGAATACAAATTAGTACAATCTATTGATACAATCTAGTAACGTTTGTTTGTTTTTCATACCCTGTACCCATAGCGCGCACCTTATTTCGCTGATTACTGTCGACAAAGTTTGACTGGCCTTCCTTCGTGGGTGGAATCTATACACTAGAGATACAATCTCAAACAACGTTCTATGTCAAAACTCTAGAATAGGTGGACGCATTGGCCAAATGTAAACGTAAAGTATAATCTTCTTACGCCATGTATTGAACCAGACCTCCTTCACCTAGCCGCTGATATCTCGAAATCGGCTCGAGGAATCTTTATGAACGTTTTCATATTGCTAGGACGGGTACCTATTTAGATACTGTCCAAGAGACGCTGAAATTAAAATCCTCTAAGTAGGTGTACAATTAGTACAAATTATTGAAACAATCTGTTAACATGTTCATGTTGTACATACTCGACACTCATTGGGCGCCCCTTATATCGCCGTTTCTTGTCGACGAAACTCGCCAGGACTTCCTTCTTTGGTGGACTTTATACTCGAGTGACAACGTATCACTCGAACTCCTGTCTCTAGCCAGGAAATCTCGAAAACGGCTCGAAGACTTTTCTTCGAACATTTCATACTGTTAGACCGGGTCCCGATTTAGATACTATACAGGAGAAGTTGAAATCAAAATACTCTAAATTGGACTATAATTATTAGACTACTGATACAATCAATTAACGTTTGCGTTTTTTCATACACGGTTCGTATAGCCTACTCTCCCTTATATCGCTGACCCCTCTCGACGAAATTCGTCAGGACTTCCTTCGCAGATGTACTCTATCCCCTATAGATAGAATATTATATAAGGGTCCATGTCAAAACTCTAAAGAGGGGACGTAATGGCCCAACTGTGTTCATAAGATATAATCTTCTTACGGTATGTGTCGTTATTCGTCTAGCCGCGAATTTCTCGAAATGGGCTCAACGAATATTCTTCAAATTTTTCGTACTGTAACAACGGGTCCCTAACTAGATAACGTCAAAGAGGCGTTGAAATAAAAATCATCTAACTAGAAACTCAATTAGTACAAACTATTGATATAAATACATAAATATTTGAGGGTTTTTTCACACCCAGTACCCATAGGACGCCCCTTATTTCCATGTTTCCTCTGGACGAAATTCGTCAGGACTTCCATCGTGGATGGACTCTATCCCCTAGAGATAATATATCGAAGAATGTGCCCATGTCAAAGCTCTTAAGAGGGGAAGTAATACTCCAACTGAATACGTCAGATATCATCTTCTTACGGCATGTATTGTACTCAACCTCCTTCACCTAGTGGCGAATTTCTCGAAATTGGCTCGACTAAATTTCTTCTAATTTTTACTACTTTAAGAACGGATCACTAGTTAGACGCTGTCCAGGAGCATTAGAAATCAAATTCCTCTAAGTTGGAGTACAATTAGTAAAAACTATAGATACCATCTATTAATATTTGTGTGTTTTTCATACCCGGGACACATAAGGCGCCATTTATTTCGCTGTTTTCTCTTGACGAAATTCGTCAAGATATTCTTCGTAGGTGGATTCTATCCCCTACAGATAGAATATCAAAGAAGAGTCCATGTCAAAACAGTACAACGAGGTGAAGTAATGGCCCAATTGTAAACGTAATATATAATCTTAAAGCATGTGTTCTGCTCGACTTCTTTTATCTAGACGCTAATTTCTCGAAATCGGCTCAACGAACTTTCTTCAAAACTTTCCAACTGTTACAATGGGTCATTAATTTAATACTCTCCAAGAGACGTTGAAATCAAAATCCTCTAAGTTGGAGCACAATCAGTACAAACTAGTGATACAATCTATCAACATTTACGTGTTTTTCATACCCGGTACTTACCGTTCGCCCTTATTTCGTTCCTGTCTCTCAACGAATTCGTCAGGACTCCCTTCGTGGATGGATTCTATCCCCTAGAGATCAAATATCAAAGAAAGGTCCATGTCAAAACCGAACAATATATGTATAATTTCATTTTCTGACGGCAAGCGTTGTACTCGACTTCCCCATCTAGCCGAAAATTTCTCAAAAACGGCTCGAAGAATTTTCTTTAAACTTTTCCTACTGTTGGAAGGAGTCCCCGTTTAAATACCAACCAAGAGACGTTGAAATCAAAATCATCTAAGTTGGAGTATGCTTAGTGCAAACTAGTGACACAATCTATCAACATTTGCGTGTATTTCATACACGGGACATATAGGCACCCCTTACTGCGTTGTTTCCTCTCAACAAAATACATCAGGACTTCCGTCGTTGGTGGTCCCTATCCCCTAGAAGTAAAATATCAAAGAAGGTTCCATATCAAACTCAATGAAAAGGTTACGTAATGGCCCACATGTAAACGTAATATATAATCTTATAGCATGTGTTCTGCTCGACTTCCTTTATCTAGCCACTAGTTTCTCGAAATTGGCTCCACGAATTTTCTTCAAACCTTGATTACTGTTAGAACGGATCCCTAATTAAATAATGTCTGAGAGACGTTGAAATAAAAATCATCTAAGTTAGAGACAACCAGTACGAACTAGTTATACAGTCTATTAACATTTGCGTTTTTTTTATACCCGGAACCCATCGGACACCCCTTATGTGGTCGTTTCCTCTTGACGAAATTCGTCAAGACCTCCATCGTGGATGGATCTATCCCCTAGAGATAAAACATCAAAGACTGGTCCATGTCAAAACTCTTAAGATTGGACGTAATGGCCCAGCTGATTAGGTATGATGTCATCTTCTGACGGCATGTGTTGTACTCGACCATTTTTTTCCAATTGCGAATTTCTTGAAATTGGCTCGAAGAAGTTTCTTTATATCTTTCCTACAGTAAGAACGGGTCCCTATTAAGATACTGTCCAAGAAACGTTGAAATCAAAATCCTCTAAGCTGGAGTACAATCAGTACAAACTAGTGATACAATCTATTAACATTTGCGCGTTTTTCATACCCGGTACCCATAGGGCGCCCTTTGTTTCGCTGTTTCCTTTCGACGAAATTCATCAGGACTTCCTTTGTGGGTGGTCTCTATCCCCGAGATATAAATATCAAAGAAGTGTTAATGTCAAAACTCAATCAAAAGGTGACGTAGTGTCGCAAATGTAACGTAAGATATAATCTTACGGCATGTGTTGTACTCGATCTCCATTATCTAGTCGCGAATTTCTTAAATTTAGCTCGACCAGTTTTTTTTTCTTCTGTATTTTCCTGCTGTTAGAACGGGTCCCTAGCTAGATAATGTCCAAGAGGCGTTTAAATCAAAATCCTCTAAGTGGAGGTTCCATTGGTACAAACTATTGATACAACCTATGAATATTTGAGTGTTTTTCACACCCGGTACCCATCCGACACCTCTTATTTCGCTCTTACCACACGATGAAGTTCGTGAGGACTTTATTTGTGGATGCACTCTGTTCCCTAGAGATAAAATGTTAAAGAAGGGTCCATATCAAAACTCTAAAGAGGGGACGCAATGCCCCAACTGTACAACGGTATATGTTGTACTCGACCTCCTTTCTCTAGCGGCGAATTTCTCGAAATCGACTCAGCGAATTTCTTCAAACTTTTCCTGCTGTTAAAATGGTACCCTATTTAGATACTGTATGAGAGGCGTTAAAATCAGAATCTTTTAAGTAAGGGGTCAATTAATACAAACTATTTATACGATCTATTAGCATTTGCGTGTTTTTCATACCCGGTACCCATCTGGCGTCCCTTATTCCCCTGTTTCCTCTAGACGAAATTCGCCATGACTTCTTTCGTGGATGGACTCAATCCCCGTATAAATAAATGTCAAAGAAGGGTCTATGTAAAACTCTATATATAAGGGACTCAATGGCTCAAATATATACGTAAAATTAAATTTCATACGGAATGTGTTGTACCCGACCGCCTTTATGTGGCCGCGACTTTCTGGAAATGGACTCGACGTATTTATTTTGTAAATTTTTTTTAATACTTTTAGCACGGGTGCCTAACCAGGAACTGTCCAACGAGCATTGAAATCAAAATACTCTAATTAGAGGTTCAATTAGAACAAACTCTTGATTCAGTCTATTAATCTTTGCGTGTTTTTCATACCCGGTACCCATCGGACGCCCCTTATATCGCGGTTTGCTATTGACGAAATTCGCCAGG